>OMLM01006366.1:4969-48117 GCA_900302695.1 Helostoma temminkii | reverse complement strand
AGTAGAAGATTTGTGTTAGAAGTTTAAAGTAAAGCTAAAGAAGACATATTTCTATAATTGATCCTCATTCACAAAACCTTACTAAGAAGAAATTTCTTCTTGGTATATGTTCATTGATAAGAACTAAATCTACACACATTCACGAGCACACTAATGCTCATTTCAGCGCCAGCATGTTGGTGCAGAGCAACAGATTATAGCATTTTCATCAATTCTACAGTTGTATAATATTATAGAATATAAATTATGATCATATTTTTATCGTTAATAGACTTTTAGTAATTATTCGGATGAATGGCTGTGCCTCTAGCCCCTCAGCCACCACCAACGACCCACTACCTATTGTCCAGAATTATCAGATCTAGTTTTTTTTATACAACCCCAATTCCAAAAAAGTTCTGAAACTGAAAAATAAATAGAGTAATTTTGAAATTGACGACAGCAATATGGCTCAAAGGACAGAGGCAACATAAGGCTGAAAGAGTAAGTGGTACTAACATGAAACAGCTGAAAGAACATTTTGCAAGAGTTTAGAAAGAGCATCTTAGAGAGTCAGACAGAAGTAAAGATTGACAGAGGTTCAACAATCTGTTAAATACTGCATCTACGAATTGTCAAACAATTTCAGAATAATGTTTCTTAATGGAAAATTGCTTAGAGAAAGGTCAAAATACACTAATGTACGTATGTGTGCGATCTTCAGGCCTCAGATTGTGACTGTGTTAAATCAGACATGACTCTGTGATGGACATCACTGCATTGGCTTAGAAACACTTCCTAGAATCACTGTCTGTGAACACAGTTTACAGTTTACTTAACCTCTTCTTCAGGTCAGAAATATGTTGTTATATATACAGTAAAATGATGTATCAAAGCTTTATCTTGGTCCACGTGTTTCATGTGATTGTGTCAGTAAGAAGCTGTTGATGACAAACAGTGTGCAGCCTGGTGGTTCCTGTGGTTTGCTGTGCTGCTGCTGTCTGATTTACAGCTGGTGTTTATAAGACCTCAGAAACAGAGACAGAAATCTTGGTTGAGTCCAACCTCACTGACCGACAAAAAAAAAAAAAAAGAAATAAGCTTGTGTTGCTGGGATTGCAAATAAAGAAATAAATAGCAAAATATTACTCATTTCCTCTATATTATCTAGTTTGACTGTATGTACTTAGTTGTGTTGACTATTCTATCATTAAAAGGTCATTAGCATGTGTTTTAAAACCATTTCCACTTAATTCGTTTGAATGTCCAATTTAAAATGCTTATTTGAATGTGGCTTATTTGCTTCTTTTTTTATTTCTATTAAAAATGTTTACTTTGTTGCCACCAAGGCTGGTGAAAAGTATTATAATAATTATATAATATTTGTAGTCCATAATATAAGACAACATCTGTTCTAAACAGACACAGATATTGTCAACAAGAAAGCAAGAAGAAACATACATACAATCAACTCTGTGCATATTGTAACATTTTTTGTTCTTGTTGTTGAATAAACACAATAAATACAGGCCACATACACAAAGTGGGCTACATGTGCAGTGTACATAACACAGTTCAACCCTGTCATCTGATATTAACTTCATTAACTGTGATTACATTTCATAGGAAACGTAAACACATGTGGCATTTGTGTAAAATGTGAATACCTGTGAATTTAGTAACATGGTAAATGTTCCTTCCTAACTTATTTGTTATTTCAGACTAGTTATATAGAAACATATTTCGGGACACAGGGTTATCCAGTCACACAGAAAGAGGATAGGGAGTGCAGATTTCGCAATGAGATTATGTGTGTTCTGCCAAGCAGCCATGATACAATATTATGTAACAGATGAGACACACACACACACACACACACACAAATAACTAAACTTTATTAAACTGTCCAGCATGTAGATAGACTGAAGGGAATGAGGGAGAAATACAATCTGGTGAGAAGCCTCCTCCCTCCCTCTCCACAACACATGAGGCTGCAAAAGTGTCAGAATTGTCGGTGGTACTGTATATTATCTGACTCTACCTGCTCCATCGCAGTTAATCTTAATGTCATGTAAACAAGAAGATAAGGCAGTATTCAAGGACACCTGCGCGACATTTCCCTCAAAAACAGCCCACATAAGGATTTATTTCAGTGTGGGTTTCCAAGGTGAATTTTGATCTTACATAATCTCACTATTAATGTTATGCCCAAAGGTAAAATGACTGTTTTCATGAACACCTGGATGTGCCTCCACAAACAAATAACAAACAAACACACAGTAGCAGCAGCTTTGTGTCAAAAATGTTGGGACAGAGGCAACAAAAGGCTGGAAAAGAAAATAGCACAAACCAGGAAGAGCTGGAAGAGCATTTTGCAACTAATATTGGTAATTGGCAACAGGTCAGAAACATGATTGGATATTAAAAAAGCGTTTTAGATGGTCTCTCAAAAGTAAACATGGACAGAGATTCTCCAGTCTGTGAAAAGCTGTGTCTACAGAAAAAAAGTCCTCTAAAATGGAGTTAGAGGATTTTTGTTGTAAACGATTGATTGATATCATCTTGTTGAGTGTTTGAACTACGTTTTGTACTTTGTTTTGTGCTTTATAAATAAATGATTGATATTTCAGCAGGACAATGCTAAAGCACATCCTTCTTGGATTGCGAAGTACAACAAAGAAGAACCAGGACTGTTGAGCGGTTAGGATCCTATATCAGACCAGAATAGGGCAACATTCCTTCTAAAACTCCAGCAACTGGTCTCCTCAGTTCCCAGTCATTTACAGACTGTTGTTAAAAGACATGGCCCTGCCATGTTTACACTGTCTTAAACATGGCCCTGTCCCAACTTATTTGAAGATGGTGTTTTCAGATAGGACGTGATTTGCACTGCACTTGCCATGGAGGGTGGGTGCAATGGCAACTAAAAACATTACAGGAAGTGATTAGATTAGCAGGTAGTAGCAGTGGCTGGTCTACTTCAAGGGGTGGAATCATGTGTTTGTCTGTAAATCAGCGAACAGCCCTGTCTTTAATGCTGCTGGTAAGGAGAAGAAAACAAGCTGCAGCTAAATAAGAGGGTGCAGGTACATGAAATCCTAAAACAACAGCAGGAATTGGGTGGTTTTAGGGTTATTCATGTGCTGCAGCTTTACTCTGACCATTTTCGGGTGTACTTCAGGATGAGTCTGGACCAATTTGACAGCTTATTGAGGAGATCAGCACAGAGGCTCACAAAAATTAAGACTTTCTGCTTTTTGTATGGATGAACCAAGTTGACGTCACAGGACTTTGTGCCCAAGCTGAGGATTTTTTTTATCAAAGCGCTGTGTCCATGGCGTCCAATCTGAAAACACCTTTACTGCCATCAATTTCAAAATTATGTTATGTTTCTTCAAATGTCACATTTGATCTGTTTTTCTATGGTCTGTTGTGAATTAAATATGGGTTTAAGACATTAAAAAAACATTACATTCAGTTTTCATTGAGATTTTACACAATGTCCCAAGTTTTTTGGAATTGTTGTTATACTTCTGATGCCTCCATGAGAGCAGAAGCAGTATGTGTGAGTCTATTTTATACATTCAAGGATACATTACTCATGTTCTCAGGTTTCATAAGCTTTGATTTGGTTTATTTATGTGTGTGTGTGGGTCACATGCCTGTCTCAGTGGCAGATTTGTGTGTGCTTACGTGTGCAACGTGTCCTTCTGTGTGCAGTTATTTCTACACACAATGCCTCAGCATGTGACAAGCCTGCATTGTGGGTCTATTTCTAGTTCTTATCAGCTCTGTGGCTGTGTCCAAATTCACTTGCTATTCATTTGTTCACTACTCCTTATACCATGTACAGTAGTCCACTCAATAGTGAGAAGTAAATTAATATTGTAGGCATTTGACTATCAGCGTCACATTGCATCTTTACAGATAATATCTGTAGCGTGATGGTAATTTTCTTATGTTTACAATGTGGAGCAATGCATTGTGGGACTGTTAGCAGAAAGTAGTGGACACGCCATGTACACTAATTTCAGTATTGCACTGTGAGGTACTTCCAGTGCACTGCATAGGATATGGGAATGCTCATTCACTGTTCAGATACTACTACAAAATGGCTGACACCCTATATAGTGCAATATATAGGGAGTAGAGAGTAATTTCTGTGGTCATGTGTGAATATCTGTCTACTAATACTGCCAGGGTTAAAGAAGAAAAGGTTTCCATCTTGCTGTGAAAGTTGTATTGAAAGCAGGACACCAACAGCAGCTACAATCAACTTTTTGTAATATTTTATATCAACAATGAATCAAATAAACAATCATATTGTTTCGGTTTAGTGTTGCATGTACTGTTTTATTTTCATAGCAAGAGACAGAATGTGATAAAGCAGTGCCATACAGGAAAGTCATTGACTTCCTGACAAATTAAGTAGAATAACTAGCTGCTAAAATGTTGCTAAAAGCCTACAGAAGCTTAAATCATGGTTAAATGGGAGAGTGAATACCTGACTTACGTTTATCAGGTCGACAGAAACTGGACTTGTCATGTCATGATGTGTAGCAACAGAAATCCACCACAGTCTGCTGATCAAAATGGTCTAACTTAGCAGCATCTTCTAGCAGCAAATGAAATTAGTTAAGTCAGGTTTAAAATGGAGTTAAGAGTAACTTGAATATTTTTAAATAGACCTTTTTTTCATTGTTCATGGCAGCTAAAGTGGGGTTAAAATAAATGTATAAATTAGAATGCATGTTTATACCACTCTACCTCTTGAACAACAGATACCCATAAAAGGATATAACTTATAGCACAAAGGTAAAGTAATGCGACGCTGCCACCCCGTACAACCCCTTTACTCATACAGCTAATGCATGTTACAGCGTCACGATGCAGTGCAAGGAAGAAGAATCAGAAGAATAATTGTAATTTCAACCTACAACTCACATCACCTCAAATCCTAAGAGACAAGACCAGGAGGCTGTGTTGGTGTTGGAGGGTGGTGGAAAAGTGGCAGAAGCAAAACATAACTTCGGCAACACCAGAGACATTCTTAGCCTGAGTGTGAATGCTGAGCAATGTCTCCTCATCTCATAAGACCTCCAGTGATTAGAGGCTAAAATGTACCTCTGACACAAGTGTAAAGATATGTGAAGAATGATTTGTTGGCAGCTGCAAAGAACTGACTCATGGCATGATATTTATCAGCATTTCAAGCTGATCATCACAAACTGACAGTGCAAGATATTTGACACTGAAAGTATAAAGCTTTGTTGCATTCACTGTTTCTCAAAAGACTTAATTACATATGAAATGAGCCTTATGGGATATGTAGTTAAAGAAACACACGCACAAATAAAAGTGAGTAAACAAAGCCAGCGGAAGAGCAGACGTGTAGCAAGGAAAGAAACTTAATCTGTATGACGTTATTATTTTATGAAGGTTGTCATAAGTTGACTGAGCAAATAAGATAACACCGATCCCCATGGAGGGAAAGTCGGGTGTTACAGCAGCTGAGCAAAAGCTACACTAAACATAATTTGTTAATAGTACAATAACAATAAATGACATTAAAATGACATCTTTAGCTGGAAAGTCAAGTGAATCTGTCTGTATTTTGCTGGGTGTAGTGATGCAGGTTGAGGAGTCTGAAGACAGAGACAAAGAACCTACAGTGGAGCTCCTTTAAAGACCGTAGGTGGAGCAGTTTGTCACAGATGGTGCTGCCGATGGCATCTGGAGTGTCCTGGATGGGCAGGAGGTTCCATCAAGAGCTTTTATGGCCGACACACCAACGACAAAGTCCAGGTTTTGTTGTTCATTTTTGAACAAATCAGACAACCATCGCACTTTTACGTCAGCAGATTCAGGCGGCCGTGTGCGTCATTTAAGGTGTCTTAGCAAAAGTTTTACAGTTGTGTATTTTATAACATGACAACTGACCATAAGAAAGAACTGTATCCAGTTGGTTCCTATCAGCTTTGGCCAAACACCCTTTAACTAAGCAATACAGGAAGAGGGGAATTTACTTTCAACTTGATCATTCACTATTTATTCATTCGTTTATGTTGCGATGGTTTTATGTTATTTTCGGCAATTTCCCTTAATCAAAAATAATTTTGGGAAGGGAAGTAAAAGTGACCTTTTACGATTCAAACTCAAAAATGGGAAAGCACTGCATTATTCAGTTTAGTTTTAAATCTGCTTATCAACTCAATGTATCAACTCGATGTATCAACCTCCTATAGATCTAATGTGTGTTATTTTTTGAGACCTGCTGTCTTTAATTTCAAAACTGCCGTTCATATACATTTCATATGTTTTCTAGTGAGTAATATATGGGTTTAGAAAATCAGTGCACTCTGTTTTTAGGTAGGTTTCACACAGCATCACGACTTTAATGGAATTGAGGCTGTTCATTTCCCAATCTTTATACTTAACACAGTACTTTGATTAAATATCACTGTTAAAAATCTGACATTGAAAGATGCAGAAAACATAAGTGAAACTTGAGTTGGAATTACACTTGTAAACATTTAAAAAAAAATTTTTACTTTTTTAGACTTGGCTTAAACTTTCCTTTTTGATAAGTTATACTGCTATAGATTTTAGACAGCTGGGGGACATCTCTTTACACATTAAGATCCTCTCCTCTTCTCTCCATTTACTACTTCTTTGCCCTCTCTCTCTCTCACTACCTGTTTCTGCAGGTATCCTAGGCCTTGGAGCTTTATGTTCCCAGTGTGCATTGCTGGCCTTACCTGCCCAAGTTTTTTGTTGTTGCTTCTTCTTGTTTTGTTCTGTGAATCTGTTGTTGCTTCGACCCCAACTGGTTGAGACAGATGACCAACCACCCCGAGCCTGGTTCTGCTTGACGTTTCTTCCTTTAAAGTTTTTTCTCTCCACTGTCTTCTGTTGCTGCTCAAGGATTTCTATATACAATTCCATATGGTTGTATTGTTAAATTCTGTAAGGTCTATAAATAACCTTAACTGAACAGAAATGATTCTAGGTGTGTTGTTTTTGTTTTTTATTGGCTATGATTTAATAACAGCTACAATAAACCCCATTTACAAAGACTTGGAGGGCAGGCAATGCTGAGATCCTCATTAAAGTGCATTAAGGGCTTAACGTCTGATGTTACATTACAGTACTAGTCCTTTAGCAGCAGCTTTGCAGTGATATTGGAGAATGATGGTGATGCAGTGAAACAAGTAGTGCAGTAAGGTCAGAGCTTTTATATAAAAAAACAGCTGCTAGAAACAGCAACACTTTAATTTATTATCTGGTTTTAAAAAATGTCTAATGAACAAACAGAGACACTGACATGTTGTTATATGCAGCTTACAACAGGGCAACAATAGCTAAACAGTGTATCTGTCATGTCAAAGTGTACTTCATTGTAACAGATACAATTCAAGGATATCTGACTTTTTAACATAGTCACTAACAAATTATCTAAAATTTGACTGCTGACCTAGAAATAGTGCAAAATCTTTTATCATTTAAGATGTATCAAATGTTTTTTTTAATACTTAAACTGTATATTTCCAGGTGTCCATGAAAATATCACAGGAGGACAGAAGCATCCTTATTACATGTTAGATCAGCGTGACACTGGAGATGTTTTTTAGATCTACACTGCCACCCTGTGTCTACACCACAACAGTACAATAAAGCGTTGTGATCATTTACACAAGAGCTGATGACCGGTATACTTAACCAGGTGTGTGATCAATAATGTAATAGGTTGTACCAGAGCACATAAATAATAATTAGGGTATTCTCACCATTTCTAAAAAGCGGTTTTCATTATTTAAATTTTAATTGTTGTGCAGACTGGTTTTTAAAGTAGTAGTAAGGATATTAGAGTGTAAATGCATATTAAAAGAGAAATTTAAATAACATTTTCCATGGTGTAAGGATTTTCTCTAAGCAACATAGATACTTAGGACTCTGACTTTTTATAGTGTCACATTAGGCATTCAGTTGTTTTTAGTTTATATTAAACTGTTCATTTATGAATTAAAGAGACACATTTTGCTTTATGAAGACACTGGAAGATTTATAATTCTGAAAGACAATTCATTCTCACACAGGACTTCAAAGATATTTTTAAATTATCTTTTTTTATTCAAGTTTACCAAAACTTAATGAAAAAAAAAAAGTTCCCCATCTGAACATGATGTACTCCCAAATCCCACACATTACTACAAAAATATACAAAGATTGAAGCGAAACCATTAAAGGGAACAACAACAACTCAAAAATTATGAGTCATAAAATCCCTGTGCTGTTCTGTTGTGGGGTCTGTTAATACTTTTTGAAACAGTGATAAGTTTTACACATCTGAAGCAGTTCTGTCATTTGATACTGCAGCATTTCTAACATGAGCTGGAACCTGCAGAGACTAGAAAAGGGAGATAATCAAACTCTGATGGTTTAGAAGTGATTATAAATAATCAGTTTTTCTCACTTAACAACAAAAACTGTTTGGATTTACTGTACTGAGCAAAGTCAAATTAAATATTCTGAGAAACAGAACCTCAAATGTTCTGGATGTTTTGTCCCTAAATAAATTTAAAAATATTTTCCCCCAATAAAACAGGCTCACTTCAACTAAAGGTTTTACTTTCTCAAACGTGTTTTAGATGTTTCAAGTCCTACAAAAACAAACAGAAAATGTGTGAAGTTTCTGACCCTCAACTTATGAGGACAGTATTGACTAAAGAGTCTGAGGGGATGATGATTTTTAAATCTCCAATTTTAGCCTCTTAAAAAAAGACCCATCTTCTCTCTTCAGTTTAGAAACATAACCACAGTCACAAGCGCTCCTTCACAACAGGAAGTGGTTAATTTTAGCCCACCCTGAGAGGTGGAGCTACGAGGACAACACCATCTCCTCTGACGAACAACATGGGGATGTTCCTCTTGGTTGACTGAAAAGACAAAAAAAAAAGTGATGAATGAACTGTGATTAAGCACATTTTTGGAAAGCTGAAGTTAATTTCACTTGCCACACGCAGGCCTGATTGCTGACATGCAGGCCTCTTGCTATATCAAGAAATCACTTAAATAGAAGTTGTCTGACAAAGTGAAACTCTCAAAAAGATCTCAATAACCAACACATCATGCTGCGATCTATTTAAATTCTGACATGTATCAGTCTTGAAAGTGTTACAAAGCAATTTCTAAGCCTTCAGAACTCCAGGGAATCACAGCAAGAGCCATTATCCACAAATGGAGAAAACTTGGAACAGTAATGAACCTTTCCAGGAGTGGTCAGCCTACCCAAAATTACTCCTCATTACTCCTCCAGGAGGTTATAACAGAACCCAGAACAACATCTAAATAACTGCAGGCCTCACTTGCCTCGGTTTAGGTCAATGTTCATGAATAAAATAATAAAAGAAACTGGGCAAAAATGGCTTCCATGGCAGAAGCCACTGCTGACCAAGAAGAACACAAAGGCTCTTCTCACATTACTTGATTATCCTGTCAAACATAGTGGTGGTAGTGTGAAGGTCTGGGGCTGCTTTGTAGCTTCAGCGCCTGGACGACCATGAATTCTGTGCTCTATCAGAAAATCTTAAGGGAAAATGTCCAGACATCAGTTTGTGACCTAAAGCTCAAGTGCACTTGGGTTATGCAGCAGAACAGTGATCTGAAACACACCAGCAAGTCAGTCAATCTACCTCTGAATGGTTTTGATCAGCTTGAGATGCTGTGGCATGAACCTAAAAATGCAGTTTGTGCTCAAAAACCCTCTAATGTGGCAGAATTAAACCAATTCTTGGCAGAATTAAACCAATTCTGCAAGGAAGAGTGGGCCAAAATTCCTCCACAGCAATATGAAAGACTTGCAAATGCTTGATTGTAGTAGTTGTTACCAAGGATGGCACAACCAGTTACTAGGTTTAGGAGGCAAATTGCTTTTTCACATATGGCCAGGCAGGTTTGACACACCTTTTTTCCCCTCAATAAATGAAATCATCATTTAAAAACTGCATTTTGTATTCAGGTTATTTTTGTGTAATAATAAAATTTCTTTGATGACCTGGAATCATTTAAGTTTTAAAAAAAAACAATCAGGAAGGGGGCAAATCCTTTTTTACAGCACTGTATAATATTCGTCCTGCAGACATGCACCCCTGCCCCGCATCGAAGCAAAGTGGTGTACAACCCCTCTCTACACTGTAGTACGACTCGTCTGGACCTGATTCTCCTGACATGGAGTTTAGCTATAATGTGAAGTGACAACATTGAGAGTTTACTTAATAATAAGTCATTGTGCAACTTGTAGCTTCTGTTTGAAATGGTAGAAATCATGGCAGCTAAGCTTCGACTGCACAGCAGTAGGTCTGGTGTGTGGCTGCTGCAGGCTTCTCTGTGACAGCTCCACTGTTTGTTCCAACAGAAGGTCTGTATAAAACCCAGAAACATGAGATGGACTAGAACTGCTAAGGCACAACACCTCTGGTCCCATTTACACTTAATATCTTAAAAAAACTTCTGACTCTGGCCTACAGAGTGATCAACTCAACTGCACCTGTCTACCTCAGCTCCTCCATTCAGCTCTACAGTCCCTCCCCACTGCGCTCTGTGTCTGGTGGTCCCATTGCAAAACAAAAGATGCCATGCAAAGCTCTTCAGCTCTGTGATCCCACAATAGCGGAATGAGCTACTGAACTCTGCACAGTGAGCAACCTCGCTTCCAATATAAAAAAAAACTGTTGAGTTTTCCGCAACTTTCTATGCACTTAAAATACACTACAAAAATGCACTTACATGAAATTATTTTAAAAATATTTAAAAATTAGAGCTTTGCTTAAAGTTTTTCTCCTTAACTTAGATTTTCGCTGCCTTGTACCTCACTTGTAAATTGCTTTGGATAAAAGCGTCTGTGTCTTAAATGCAACCCGGCACCACAGACAATAAGCTTATATCAAAACTAAACATTTTTCTTTGTATCCAAGATTGTGCAAAAATTCACAATTTCGAAAACAACTGTGTTCACTCATGTAAAGGGTAAAATCATGGATCATTATATTTATTAGCCTACTTCAGCAGTTTCTATACATGCACTTATTATTTAAAATACTAAATGTATATTCTGGATATTAATATCAAATATATAGTATTTTTGTTAAGTACAAACTGCTAATGTGGAGTACAAAGCAGAATTACTGTAGCATTTCAAGAAAGGGAAACAGGTTCATGTACCTTGTACAGTTCTTCATAAGTCTCCTCGTCAATCTCCACTGTTGTCACAGTCTCTTCCACATCACCCAGAATCATATTCAGGTGCTGATCATAGGCCTGGAACAGACAACCAAAAATAAGAGATTAAAAATAACACACCAAACGTTAAAAAATGTCACCATGGATGCACCAGAAATAATCAAACTGCCCATTTATAGAGGTAATTCAGTGTTTTCAGACAGGTTACACAAATGCTGTGTGCATAGCTTACATGCAGTCGGCCACGGAGCTCTCTGTCATTCCTCATCTTGACGTAGATTCTCTCATCCAGACTGAGTCTGATCAGATCGAGGGGCTCCTCGACTGTGTTGGTAGTCGGTTGCTGCAGTGAACATAAAGGGCCAAGTTAGAGCCAACACAGACACAGACTGCAACAATTTTTTATTTTTTTTTAATTTCAATAAACCTTTGTCTCCCTAACTAAAAGCATTCAAGCCATGGGGCAAAATATCAATTTTTAATTGAGGACAAATGGCTTGAGATCAATGAAAATTCTGGTAGTTAGTGTTTTAATGGTTTTAATGTTTTTTCATACAAAAAAAAGAAAAATTAAAGCACTAAACAGATACATAACTGCTAAAGCATTTGGGTCCTGTCATAAAAACTAAAAAGACTACGTTGATTCAAATGGTTAGAAAAGTACCCCCATATTTATTTTAACAATAAATTATATTACCTTTAATATGTATACTGAATATCTTTACCTTCATATGTTCGGGCAAAAAATTAAGTAAAAATTATTCTCCTTACAAAAAACATTTGGGGCATTGAACATAGTATGTTGTAGAAAAGCCTTGTAACTTTTCATCAAGTAACTAAACCTGCTATGAGACACTATGTATGGAGTCCACTTGTTTTCAGCCAACATCGTAGCAATGTTAGCATTGGACAAAACAAGCTTTGTGATTTCATAAATGTACTGCCTACACCGTCTTTATACTAACTTTAGTTTTGATCTGAACTCTGGTTTCTTTAACTAAAACATCAAACGCGCTTCATCACTTTGATGGTAATATTACACGCTAACCAGGCTAATGTAGCTAGCTTCCTTAACGCTAGCTTAGGGTAGCTTCTTTGCTAGGCCCCTGAGCAATATTAGCAGATCAACAACAAATAAAGTAACTGGATAATCACTCTAACATAAGAACAAGAGTAAAACTCTGTTGTCCTCCTTTCTGAACAATTACAACCATGCTATGTAAGAGAAAAACAGTAAAAATGAACGTTGCTGCACCAACCTGCTCTACTTCATCCGCCATGATTTTTGAGTGTGCGTCCTCTAACGCGTCTGGTACGTGCGTTGCCAGGCCTAGGAGAAACACGCATTTACAGATGGCGCTGCAGTGGAAAGACCTTCACTTCACTGTACTTCAGTTTTGAGTAACTTTTACTTTAGTTGAAGTTTGGGGGGAAATACTGTGCAGGCAGAAGAGGCAGAACACATACATTTTACTCCACTACAGTTACCTGACAGCAGTGTAATAAAAAGTTACTTTGTAGATAAGTAGTTTACATAAAATAGCATGTGATGAGTTTAATACAGAAGACTGAACTACCTGATGACATCAACAAAGGCATATTATGGCATATGATAATCTGATAATGCATCTGGAGGTTAAGCACTGGTAATAGGATGTCGTTCTTGTTTGAAATGTTTCACTAATTATACAGGCAGCTTCTTCAGACTAAATAATCCATATATTTTGATTAACTTTAACCTAAACAGGATTTTGAAAGCAGGACTTGTTGGACTTCTATTTGTATTTAAATTGCTTCTTCGGTTCTCCGTTAAGATCACAAGCCTTGGGAGTAGTCTGGTTGCCTGTATTTACTCCTTAATCTGAGCCTCACCTTCACTCTAACCCTGATCGTCTTATTTTACAATGATTAATCGACCCCTGATTTACACTAATCCCAACCAGTTACCAATGCCCACTCCAACCTCTTGTGAATAATTGTTTACTCTATTTCTTCCTTCATTATACACTACCAACATGTGGTGGAGCACAAACTGCAAACCTGGCAACCCGCTACGCCACGATAAGCATTATCACTGTCCAGCTTCTGTTTTTCCAGACCTTTCCATACGTGTCCTTATTGCTCTGCAGACTGTCAAACTGCTCAGTGGTAAGTGATTCCTCTTTATTATCCCAAGAGGGAAATGGATTTTCATTTATTTCCATTGTTTCACTGAGCATCACAGCCTGTTGCAGGGAAAGAGAAAACCATCCAACTGTCATTTTAATGATTTGCAATCAGGTTTAGCAGTGATGTAGCTTCAGTTTAAAATAAGTGTTGACAGTTAAAGTATGACATGAAGAGGTCTATAAAGCAAACAATACAGGAATATTAGCGATAATGGACAATAACAGTGAATAAAAGTAAAGGATTGTTACATGAGTCAATCTAATGTTATCTACACAGAATTGTAAGTGTTTACTACATGTGTGAGGCTGTTGATGATATATTTATTTATTAAATACATCTATAGATGCTATTACAATATTACTGTTACATTATACTGCTCTGTGTGGCATCTGCGCCTTTCAGCACGTTGTAAAGTTGAATCAAGGCTACTGTTGTTGACTGTTCTCAAGTGTTTTGCTATAAACATTAACTTTAATCAAACAGGTTTATTCAGTGGACAGAAAAGCAAACTCTTGATATTCGATTAATCATTTAAGTTTTTTATCAAGCAACAATAGTGACGCAATGGGCCACCTCACAGTTAATCCACAGAAGCAATCGGCACATAAATAGTTAATAAAAGATGTCTGCAGGCAGGTTTCTTTAATAATAATACAAATGATTTTTTTTTTTTGAAAATTAGTTTTGCTATTTTCATAATTCATGTCCATCTAACATCTATTAACAGGCTCTACAGGCTTTGGGCTGTAGAGCATACAGATTAAATTATTTTCAAGATCATTATTTATTGTATTATATTTTATGTTAAGCTTCCAATCAGTTACTCTTTTTGTCTCACTCTTCTTTGTGCTCCTTTGTTTCTGTATGTGTACACATGTGCCTCATGTCCCAGTCCAGCCCAGTGCTCCATACTGGGAATTGTGCAGGCAGAAGAGGCAGAACACAGCAGTGATATTACCCATTCCACCCTCAGCTTCAGAGTGGCTCTGTGGTGGAAGAGATCACTGCGACACACTAAACACAACAGTTAACACATGGCTCAAAGCTGAAGTCAGCTTTGTTTATTTTATCATAACAGCCAAATATCACATAGTAGCTTTACTGTGGATCTGTAGTTTGTCAAACCACTAGAGTGTATTTACTTGAGATACAGAGATAAGAGTGAGAATGACAGGGACATTCATGGCCAATCATTTACTAATAATGATATTTGCATCCATCAGTTTCCCCTCAACTGCCACTTCTCTCTTTACTCCATCAACACATCCAACAGGATCCAGTGTGAGAGACTGGCCACAAGATGGCGACCAACCACAGGAGGATAGAAGCTAAAGTCAGTTGTAGGTCATTCAGTTTATTTTAGTGAGTTATGGCACATTCATTCTTATGTAGGACCACGTGGCAGCTTCTGTAAAATTTATACTTTTTTTTTATATACAATTATTCTTGAATTATGATCTGATCTGCATGAAAATCACTAATGTCAACAAACACAATATTTTGTAAGATGATAAAACGATCTTTCGTGTCTTTACTGAACACACATCACTGGAGCATGTGTGGAGGTTTGCACAACCATCTGCAGAAAGCATGAATCAGACCTCGTAATTATTATTATTTATTACTTTAATTGTTGAGAGGTTAGTATGTCTTTATTGAAAAAGTAAATTATGATTTTATCTTTATGATTCTTATAATGAGCTGTTGAATGTCCGTTTCAGTAAAAAACACTAAGGCATTTAAAAGGTCAAAACAAAATTCATCAGTTTTGCATAACAACTATTTTTTTATTTTTGAAAATTGAACTAATAAGCACATCATTAAGAAACAAGAATGCAGATGTCTCTGGAAATAAGCAACAAGTTTAGCGTCATTGGAGTTGTGTATGTGAAATATTGTCTCTTTGGCAACACTTGTGTTAGTGAAATTTCTGTATGCAATGCACACTATAGATGTGAGTTTAATAAAGATATTCTATCAGTCTGACAATCTTTTCAGTGTTGATAAATGATGATACAAAGGATCAGAGTTACCAGAACTCACTGCAAATCAATCTTTTTAAATGTTTTACATAGATAAACTTTAGCTTAGCTGTGAACAATACACGTAAATCACACTGTACAAAGCAGTATAGTTCTTTCATATGAGACTAATTTGGGTCGTGAAGACTTTAAAACACAAAACCAACTATCAATGAAAACTCTCACTGTCATAACATCTCTAATATATAAAATACTTGAGTGAACCTGACCCCAGAACCGCTGAAGCTGAAAATTTAAGTAATGAGCTAAAATTTTTATTATGTTTTATTATGTATCTGATTGTTATGAAAATGCACACTGTGTAAACGTTAAATTTATAGCTAAATATCAACTAGTAGAACCTGTATAACAGACAGTTACTGTGTGGCCTCCCCAGTAAATGTAAATGTAGTTTGCTTTGACCCAGGACATCTGAGAATTAGATTAGTCAAAACAAACTAAATGCAAAATAAAGAGAGGAATTAAATCCTCTATCACCATCAGTGGTGTTTTCTCCCAGAGGCCAAGGGGAGACAGGCTTCCCCTCTTTTTTCAGACTGCACCGTAGTTGTGATTTTACTAAAAACACTTACATTTTATTACATCAGAAAAATGTAGGTGCAGTTATGCAGGTTGGTAAACAAAACTGACTCCACAGCAACAACTTAATAATGGTCAACGCCAAAACTAGAGCTGCATATGGATAAAAGAAGGTATTCAGACTTTTAATGAGATTACTTAGTGTCTGTTCAGAGTGACTAGCTGATAGCGCTAATGTTCAGCTAAAATAATAATACATATACATTGACTTAGTTGTTGTTGAGGAACTAAAGGCCAGTAGAATTAATTCTACAATATAGTTATTGTCCTCCACCATGAAAGACAGGAGAATGGTCTTCTGGTCATCTTCTAAAACTCCACCCAGCCTTCTCTCTCTCTCTCTGCAGCTTTACTGTAACTGAACTGTACATATAGCTGTGTTTGGAATATCTGATGTGCTAAAATTGTTTGAACCTTGCTTGGAGAGAATTAGTTGCATTTGAGCAGGACATTGAGTGTCTTATAATAAGATGTTTAAGCCTGCACATAAGTTTTTGGTGGTGTGTGTGTGTGTGTGTGTGTGTGTGTGTGTGTGTGTGTGTGACAGTCACAGTAAGTCCTGTTCCTGTAGGCACTCCAATAGCTCATTTGGCTACATTACATTGGCTGTACATGCAGTGACATGCTCCCTCACAAGGCATAAAGCTTTTCCTCACACCACGCTACTGATCACCACTAATACATCTGTAGGGTTGCTATGGTAAATGCTAAATAATAGACACGCGGTTAAAATGATATAATCATAAAAGGGTCATTGAACAAATACACTGTGGTAAATGAGGAATGTCCCTCCACCAATGACTTATTCTGAAATAATATATTTAAGAGGCTGATGCTGATGACATGGATGCAGTTTTAAATACAGCCACAGCAGGTCAGTGTTAAACCAAAAAACTCTTGGTGTTAAGTGATTTATATAAAAATGAACAATTGTGGTAAGTTACAGAGGAAAGAACAAAAATCTAATCGCATAAATGGCAAATTTAATCATCACAGAACATGTTAATAGTCTAGGTATTAAACTGTACCTTAAAAAGGCATTAGAATGATTTCACTAAGGGAAAAATTTCTTTTATTTTATTTAATTTGACATTACAGACTATTATTAATAGAGGTTAGAGATTAGATTAAGAAAAAGGGAGATGTGGTCAGACAAAGGCTTAAATTCAAATTAATAAATAATCTGCTAATGATTTACTTGTCAAAATATAGACCTGTAAATGATTAACCACCTTTAAAGTCTGATCTGATTCAAGTCCTTTTTTTCACACAGTCTGTAATAGTGTTTTCTGTGTGTTTACTGCACACTATACTTTTAATGTGGCTGATTCACAGAATTGAATTAATAAAAATGAAAAATGACTTGCTTTTTCAGTTTGTCTTGCAGTTTGTAGGCTGCAGTTATGCTAACTCACCAGATCAGCAGAAAGTAATTTCTATATTATGAACAATAATAAATGTCCCCTTCGCAAAGAGGTCATTCATACCTGCATACAAAAGGAAAATGTGTTAACTAGTAAAACTGTTTGAAGCTGGGTGTGGAAAAAAAACTTGCAATACGTTGCTCACCACTCTTGGGGAAGATGAATCTGAACCCAAGGCGAGGAATGTCGGTGCTCTGACAGACACCTTCAGGTGAGTTATAAGCTTAGTTGTTAATTATATCTGACTTGTCAAGCGTTCCACCTCTTTTTTAAAACCCCTTTTTAAACTTTATTGTTTCCAAACTTTTGATTTGTAGTCACACAGATGAGTTTTAAAGGATTTATTATTAAAATGACAGCTAAGTGAAGGGTGAGTAGGGGGAGATCTGGACTGGAGAGACAGGTGAGGGTAAAAAATGTCGGAGCGCACAAGATGGCGGCAGCCTTGAAGTGTGGCGAGATCAGGTGAGAGTGGAGCTTAAGAAGGGGAGTGAACACAAACATTGAGTCCAGTCCAAGGTCAAAAGCCAGGTAAACAAAGACGGAATAATTGTTAAATTCAAAATCCATGTGTGACAGAGTATACACTCAGTCTCTGCTATGTTTGTTGTGGTCAACCATGGCTCGCATACAATAGTATACATCCACGGCACACATTAATGTAAAGTAGGTCTAATTAAGAAAGAATTAAACCAGATTATGAGCTCAGTCATATTTCTATAGTAATAAATACACAGACATCTAATAATCAAATGTATTGCACTGTATCGATGCAAATGTCTAATAATCAATAAATCCCAATGTCTTTCCAAAATTGCATCGATTCACATGCGTGTTCGTGTATCAATAAGAACATCCTCCCATCCCTAACAAACACACACAGTGTCCCAAACACTCACATGCAGTTGCTTCACACCTCGTCACCCGCACTGCTCATCTGCATTGTTTCAAGAAGATTACTCATACTGACGCATTTACATGAGTAACATCTTCTCCATCTGGAAGAGGACAGATGCGGCAAAAGAAACCTGCCACCAGCTCTGCTGCTTACAGAGACTCATCTCTCTCTTTCTGTGCCTATATTTAAATTGACTCTAATCATTGACCCAGTTAAGACCACACTCTGCAATGAAAACAGAATTATCTCATTATACTTTCAAAGATGGATTAAGGTCTATACTGCATATTGTTACATTGCTATTAAAGCCACGTTGAATTGCTTGTGCTTTTTGTATCACATTCATTGCTTGTATACAGTCAACATACCATTTTGCATAAAGTCATAAGGAAGCTGCTCATCATAATATTTGCTTATTAAGATGTTCTTATAAATGTATAAATTGCCAGTGTGTCACTTTTCATAGGTCGAATGAAAGGTTTTCTTCTGAAATGAGACACGCTCATTTAAAAAGGCACCTAGTCCGACAAAATGATTGATGGGACATAATTATGCATTATGATTTTTTTAAAGGACTTCAGGTCACTTGCAGCTGCACTAAGCAACTTTTCCAAAGTGGAAATTAACCTTGCACTTTCATTATGTGACAGAAATTGTCCAGAGGACGCTGTGCCCCTGGTTTTCAAAAACAACGTCAAATTTCGATTAATCTGACCACAGAACAATTTTTCACTTTGCCACCATTTTAAATGAGCCTTGGTCCAGGGTTGACAGCAGTGTTTCTGGATCCTGTTCACATATGGCATCTTTGAGTGATAGAACTTAAACTTGCATTTTTAGATGGGAAAGCAAATTGTGTTCACACAGTGATTTTTGAAAGTATTCCTGAGCCCTTTCAGTGATGGAACAGAATCATGCCTGTTTTTAATGCAGTGCAGTCTGAGGGCCCAAACATCCTGTGCATCGAATATTGCATTTTGGCTGTGTTCCTTATAGAGATTTCTCCAGATTCACAGAATGATTTGATGATATTAAGTACCACAGATGATGATATGTTCAAAGACTTTGCTATTTTACATTGAGGAACATTATTCTGAAATTGTTTGAAAGTTTGTAGATTGGTGAACCTCTTTACTTCTGAGAAACTGTGAAATGTGAAAACGGTACATTTCCTCAGTTTAAAAATGTTTTCTGTGTCCCACTGTGAATAAAATATTGGTTTATGAGATTGCCAATGCAGTTGGAGTTGTAAATGTTTCCAGAAAATATATGTATATATATGTATATATATCATAATATCTGACCCTGCAAAGAAAACATCCCGTTTGTCTAAATGTGGCTTTACTGGCACAACTGATAAGCGACAGGCTACTGTTGCAGATCATTAGTTGTTTTCCATTTGGTTGATTACATGAAAATTAATAGAAACTGTAACAAAAATAAAGATAGAGCCTAGAGAGAGAAGTTTAAAGCCTGGCTCCATTACTGCTTTATGGAATTTTCAAATGTCTGGCTTGCTGGCCAGTAACAACTGTTACTGGAAAATGAAAAGTAATTGCTTTGTTATAAAACTCATGGCCATTTCAACTGTCTAATACACAACCATTTTAGGTTGAGGTTTTAGAGTTGAGATTATGTTGAGGTTTTCAGTGTTTGTTGCAGGTACTAACATTGTTTGGATCAAACATCAGTGTTTGTTGCTTATCTGGATGCATTTTCTTGATGATGGCACCTGATCCATCAACTGATCATTATACAGTATGTACAAGGAGTAATTTTACATTATTTCTCATTATTGACAATTATGATTATTAGGAGGATTACAGTGAGGACATTAAAGGCCTTACTCACTGCGTCTCAAACTACATCCTCTTCTGCAAGGACAGTGTTGTACGATCTAATAAAGTCTGTTGGTTCCCCAATATTAAGCCATGGATAAATAAGGACATTAGGAGTCTCTTCAGTAGTACAAAAAGGGCATTCATGGCAAGAGACAAGGAGGAGCTCCAAACTGTGCAGAAAGAAGTAACGAGGAAGCTGATGGAGGCAAAACAGCTGAACAGAGACAAAGCTGAGCATAAGATAAAGCAGAATAACTTCAGAGAGGTGTGGAATGGGATGAAGACAGTCCACAAGAAACCACTGTTGCGAAAGGAGACCCAGAGTTTGCTTATGAGCTTTTTTAATAGATTTGACAACACCACTGTGGTTACCCTGGGCCACCACACACCATATGATGAAGACATTTGAGAGGCTGGTTCCACAGCACCTGAGGTCCCAGGTATCAGACTAGCTGGACCCTCTTCAGTATGCATATCAGGCACACATTGGAGCCCACTTGCTGCAGAGCTTCAGGAGCTTGAGCAATGTGGAGCGGATCACAGACTACCTCACTGGGCAACCACAGTCTGTTCACTTGGGTGGCTGCGTATGTAAGGTGGTGATGCGCAGCTCCAAACCTAAAGGAACTGTACTGGCACCATTCCTGTTTACACTCTACACCTCTGACTTCTGCTACAACTCAGGAACTTGCCACCTACAAAAGATCTCTGATGACTCTTCAGCTATTTGGCATCAACTAAAACTGGACTGGTCAAAGAACACAAATGATCTAGGAAAGGACACAGATGAAAGGACAGATCAGACTGTTCATCCTCAAAAGGCTTTGTTCTTTTGACATGTGCAACAAGCTACCGAAAATGTTCTACCCTTTTATGTATATCCTGTTGTGTGTTGGGCAGGTGATGGAATCAAGGCTGGTGAGAGCAACAGACTGAACAAGCTGATCAAGAAGATAAAATCTGTAGTTAGAGTGGAACTGGACAGTCTGGAGGCTGTAGCAGAGAGAAGGATGGTGGACAAGTTCAATGCTATCCTGGACAATCTGTCTCATCAGCCTATGATGAACTGTGGCAGATGGGAAGCTCATTCAGCCACAGACTGAATTCCCACTGCCATAAGACTGTACAACAAGACCATTTCCACCAACACCCATACACTTCACACTGCAATATACATACTGTTTTACTGTTGATATTAGTTTTCAAGAATGTCTTACTCCTATCTTTGTATGCCAATCACATAATGCCTAGGATTATTATTAATATTATTATTGTTGTTTATTTTATTGTGCCTTATTGTTTCTACTGCATCTTATCTTATCTCTGCACTGCAATTGAATTTCAGTATATGCCAGTTAAGCAGTAATGGCAGACTTGGAAGACCATCATGAGGCCCACGCCGTGGGCTTGTCCTCATTTTTAATCTCATCTATAAAGCTCTCCAAACTCCAAAGGCCTTATTGTAACAACAGACATCAGCCTATATTCGCTGTATGTAATCTGCTTTTCATCAAGATGAGATCATGTAAAATGGAATGTTTATATTTCTGTAGTTGTCCGTCACATGTGCAAACATAATGTGACAATGAAACAGTTGAGGTTGTGTTTACAGTGTGATAAACTGAAATTTTCACTGTAAATTCCTCTTGTTTATAAAAGATTAAATTTAATTTCCATTCCAGAGTATAGAAGAAGAATTAAATGATGAATGTGAGTGATGAAAGTACATACCTGTTACACCCTGTCTGACCCTAGAATAGCCTGCTGTCATTAAAATGTCATTCACCCCTTCACATTACAGCCATAACTGACAGCCTGATTTATATGGATTTAATTATTAATGAAGCCCAAGTTGATGGAGCAGACTGAAATACAGATGATTTTACAAAAAAACACTGAAATACAAATGTACATGCACAGAATTCAGTCTGAACACTTTGTCTCCTCTGTACTGGATCTATTTAAAACACACGCTGAGGAGAAGCTGAGGACGACAGAGCCTGCAGAGGTCTGCAGGGAGAGCACACATGACCCATAAACATCCACTCTTAATCGTTCATTACAAAATGGAAGAAAAGCAATAAACAATGCTACCCTACACGAGCATCAGCAGCAACTAAAATACCAAACGTTTGGCAGAGACACACATTGAAACCTCCACAAATCTCTGTGTACTTTATGCACACCTGACATGTATCTACGTTAATTATCTGAATCTTCAAAAGGAAGCAGAGATTTAAAGTTAACTGACCTTGTGTGCTTTTTTTCACACTAGAAAGCTGTTTCAAGAATTTGTATAATTTGCAGAATAGCAGCTGACTGAAAAATCTCCAAACTCCATTTTTTTTGGTTTGCTTCTTAACCTTTAACATTACATGCATTAAGCCAGAGGGTTGCATACGTGTAGACATTCTTACATATTTGAATTTTAAGCAATAAATGATGAGGGAAGAAAAAGGGTATAACTGGGGTTCAATGATCCAACCTGTATAGCTAATTTATTACAGGCCAGAGTCAATGCCAGCAGGTCATCTGCTGGTTCACAGTCATGATTTCTGTGGTATTCAACATGTTGCAGGCAAATATGGTAAACAATACTCACGTTATAAATAATATTTGAGACCCTTGAATTGGATTTTGACTTTCATTTCCTGAAATCTGAGCCCCCTGTATTTAGAGACAGACCCTGGAAGTGGCAACTTAATTTAAAACATAATTATACTTGGAAATCACAAGAACATATTGCATGCTGGACCTGGTTGTAATTAGCCTCATACTTCTGTCTTATATTTCTATATGTCTTTATTCCTTCTTGGTTGCGTTTTGATATTAACTGGTATCTGATTTGGCCCATTAAGCCCATGAATCAAGGTTACTGGAAATAATATCAAAACATTGTGGAGTTTAGTATAAATGATAAATTAAAAGTGCAGTTATTTACTTGTTTTTCCTTTAGACTAGATTTCACAGTTTATTTCTAGTAAACAGTAAAATACAGTGAAATATTATGGTTCCACTGAAGTTTCCCACACTAGATTATGCTCTGGTTTCTTTAGTCAAACTTTCTCTGTCCATTTGATTTCTGTGACAAAAACTCATTAAGGAGAAGAGGGTTACAGCAATTTAGGCTGCGACCCACTCTGGCTATTTGGAGCAATGTGAATTACAGCAGGGAGAAATTATTGCTATGTGTCATGAACATAGGCTGCTATCATTTCCTATACTAGTGAGGAGGGAAATGAAAGAAGAAGGGGATAGGAGATAAAGATAGACAAGACAGGAGAACAAGTGATAGAAGCAGAGTTTAAAATGTGCATATTTTAGGGAAAGGAAAGAAAAGGAGAAGCAGGGTGAAAGAAGAATAGGAGAAAGTTTGAAAAGAGAACAGTGAAGCTGTTCGTACTGAACCCCCGGGGCCAGAGGGATGTTACTTCATTTGGATAAAGAAATTCTGTCTATCAAGTAAAACCTTTGCATCAGATTCCGCTGTCTGCTGGGATCCCCATTTTACGTATTTCTGACATTTGTACCACGCTTTCTTCTCATGTATCTCAAGTTTTCTTATTATTCTTGGAGCTGTACTTGTCACAAAATAACCTTGTTGACTGTAACCTAAAGTGAGCAGTGTTGTCTTGCACCATGCATCACAGAAACATCTGGCTGCATGACATAAATGCATGTAAAATAAGTATTCTTTTTAAATGCCTGAAACACCAAAACATACCTCACAAACTTTTGGATTTTGTTAAATCATGATTCTAGACTACTAGGAACAAATGCAGAATTAGCGTAACTGTTATTAGTTCTAAAAAAAATCTCTTGTGGAAGCCTTTCACTGTCTTTGCCTTTACTGTAACCTGAACCTATAACCTTATTAAGGATGAACTGATCCCATATTAATTGCAGTTGCATATCAGCCTTGATGTTGGCTAAAATGCCAGTTCAGGCATTGGATAAGTGGGCCAATCTATTCACTTCAATTCTATGTTTATTACCGTTCCTACACGTGCGCCATGCAGCAAGGTCGTATGATTCCTATTTGAATTTTTTTCATTTTGTTTTACAGAATCAGGAAAGCAACAGTTAAGTCAAGGTTGATGTCTTCATTGTTGTTTACAAAGCGATGTATACACAAGGAAGTCCAAGCACCGGTATCAATGTTGGAACTGAAAAAGTCTGATCGATCCATCTGACTTTTGCCGAACCATGGAGAGGGATGCTACTGGATACAAATGCTTATGAAAGTGGCTCTGCTTTGTACAAGAGTACAAGCCACACAAAAAGTAATTGGTGTGGCTTGGTAGGAAAGTAACTGGTAACTCGTAATTGGTAATAGGTGAGGTGTTAGATTGATTTGATTAATTGCGTTTAAAGAAGCATTCACTAAGAGTTCAGTCTTTGAAAGAAAATATGGATTGTGGCTAACTGCTCTGTACCAGTATTTGTGAGTATTGTGAAATAGAAGCAGAAGAAAAACTTTTGTTCTGAGGACAGTGTGAGAGAAAAGAATTAAGTAGTCCAAAGAGAAAATTATTACAATTTTTCTGACTGCACTGCAGATGTTGTACTGCAACAAAAACAGCATAAATGTCAAGTGCGGTCCTTATATGAAGTACTGCCCCAGTGGGGTTGACGTGGAGTTGCAACTGGCTACTGAGTGTCTGTGTAATGAGTGAATGTAATCGACAACTGGTGTGCTAATGGTAGGGTAACAGTAAAACACCAAACTTGATATTACATTTGATGTCTGACCAAGAAACAGTGTGTTATTAAAATTTTTTCTTATTCATTTTACATGTCATAACTTCTTGTGTCTCTAAATCCTTTGAATTCGTAGTTAAACAAGATTTTCAATGACTTCCATGCTTCTATTAAAAATGAGGCCACACAAAGCCAGCTACTGTCCAGCAGTCCCGCAGCAGGTTAATAATAGTTCCGATATTTGGGAATCAAGGACTTGTTAGTGGTTCAGCAGCTCGTCTCTAAGGAGCAGCGGCAGACACACAGACATTAACTGTCTCTTTGTAATGCTAATGTGCTCCAGCAATGTCAAAGCCAAGCATGCAAAGGTGTGCACAGAAATAGACCAGCACACAGCAAATGACAACAGTCACAAGGCTAATACATTTTTAGAGACATACATACATAGGATCTACATAGGTATAGTGCATTCAATAACACTAAACCACAAAGGTAATACACACACACAATCAAACACAAGGCTCTGGGTTTGTCCAACACAAGGAGGTTACAGACTAATTAATATATCAGAGATCTATGTCAGATCTCAGATCAGCAAAGAGCAAAAACAGTGTGTTTTATTGGCCAGGAGTATGACAAAATGAGAACTGACACCGACAGTGTGTCTCCATAAAATAGCGACTATATAACATATTGATTCAGCCGTTCACGGATATTGTTATAAACACCAGTTATCTCTTTGTATGCAATATATTGAGTTATAGATTTTCACTCGAGAGGAGACAAGTTTATGTTTAGTTTGATCAATGATGATGTTTTTGGGTGGGCTGTAATACACTGGCAGGGACATTACTGTAACAAGTACCTTACTCCATGAGCTGTTGACCCTCAGAACACTGGGTAGAAATCACATCATCAACACGATATTCAGAATTATTCAACCTCTCAATGCCACTGTTTACATTAGGGTTGGATTAAAGAAATAGAATTTCCAAATAACCCTGATATTGCATTGAGCATTGATGCTGGAATCCATGTGTATCTATTCAAGCATCAACCCACTACTTGATAAAATAGTTAGAATAGTTGAGATGTTTCAGTTTGAATTAAAATGATGGACACTCAGAATGACCTTAAAGCCATATTGCTACTACGTCTAAAACATGCTTTGAGTGAGTCTGCTTCTCGTCTGACAAGAGCAATATATCAAATGACACATCACAACAGCTAAATTCTTCCAGCTATCAAACTACTTGTGTAAAAACTGACACATCATTTATCTCACAGCCTGTTAGACAAGGCGGGATTTGAAATCAAACAACAAGGAAGAACACCGATCCAGAGGAGGTGATTGTCCATTTCTGGCATGGGTTCCTCATTAAAACTTAGAGGTGGTGACCAATAAGCACCAGCAGAAGAGGCTGCACGTGACTGTGGTAGCTGCACATGATGAATATATTAAAACTACATTTGACAGCAGCAATATTTTCTGTGCAGTGGAGCTTGTTACAGAATGAGTGGGCCATTTATTACATAGCTTGTTAGGCCAGTTGTTGTTGCTATCTGGCATGCATGTGATCTGCATATACCCAGCATTAGTGCTGTATACTGTGAGCCCCTGCAGCTAAGCTCCCTTGTGAATTTGTCCTGTGTGTGTTTTGCATTACATTAGGCCAACACAAGAAAGAAATGGTTAAGACACAGCAGTGTGGAGATGATGAGTTAGCAGTCTTTTTTGCTCCAATTGCCATCAGTTTTAAAGAGAATATGCACTGGCAAGATGTTTTAAAAGGTTGTAATAAGACTGAAATATCGTTGATGCTTTCCAGATGATTAAAATTGAGTGTTTCTGTCCAGGAAATGTATAAAATCTTTATATTCTACATAGTGTAAAGAAAGTTGAGCTGAGAACAACATTCTCTACCCCATTACAATATTAGCTCCATTATCTAATGAGTTTGAATATGGCTGCACTGCTGCACTTCCAGTAAGTCAGCTACAACACTGTGTGTCATCAAATATCCTCCACCATTACAGGATCATCTTCATTGGTCTTAATGGGTTGATTATGGCAATGAAATAAAGGAGTGGGGAGAAAGGAGAGAGACGAACAGAAAGAGCGACAGAATGATGACAAACGAGAGGAAATGGAAGATAAATTATTGCTGGGATAGACACTGTTGTGAATATCTCTTATGAACTAAATCCCTTAAAAATAATGAATCAGAAGGAATTTAGAGCAGGCCAACAACCACTTCAATTAGTGTCTGAGGGCTAAATTATCGTGACCAACAACTAAAATGTTGTTACTGTATAAAGATAAAAATAGCATATAAATTATTAGATTGTTCAACTGAAAGGTGATTGATAAAATGCAGTTTGTGCTAATGTTAGCTAGCTAGCTACAGACTAAAGCTAACAAAGGCTGACATCATCACCTATGTTCAGGTTTAACAAGATTTAAATGTAATTGCAGCCATAGTGATCACAACCAGCTGCACAAACCAGTTCTTAAGTTGAACCAACTCTGAACCAGCACTAGCACCAGCCCAGGACAAGCACCAAGTTGAGAAGATGTCGTGCTGCACTTTCAGTGGATGGAGGTTTTACAGGTGTGCTAGTGAGCAATCTGTGCAGGAATAATAGCTGAAATTATAAATCAAGTTGCTTTTAAAGGAATATCATTGCTTATAAAATGTATGTAATAAAAAAAATGGATGGAGAGAAGAGAAAGAGAAAAACAGAATTTAATGAAATAGTACAAAAACAGAGCACTGTGCTGATGCTGTAAATGAAACAGAAGAATAAAGACATCATACAAATCACTGTAACAGGTTAAATTACATTTTGTACAACAATTGGGAGACTATAATTCACTTTTACTTAGCCTAGAGGAGGAAACAAGGACAAGCTATGGGTTTTCAATTCTCAAACACATTTGAAAGAAGAGATGTGCGTAGGTGTGCTGTATTGTCATGACAGAACACTGAAGCTTACTGATGCTATTAGGTTTCTCCGTGGACGCACACATATGTGTGAACACACACCTAAAAAAGCGTAAGATACGCACACACATAAACACAAATTACCTGAACATGACCAAATCTCTCTCTGGCTCTCTGTCACACACTTCCCTGTGTGACTCAGCTGTGTCATATTCACAGTTGAGAAGGAACAGAGCGGGGAGAGCAGAACTAAAGAACGCCTGTCAGGTTTATTTCCGTCTATGGCTGTTTTTTGCCTTGGCCGGTGTATACGGAGCTTTATGCTCTGATCTGCTGCTGTCCCACTTCAGTGTCCTCTCCTTCTTCCCTCTTGTAGATGGCAAAAATCAAAAAATAAATAAATTGTAAAGAGTGCTGTAGCATGTCTTCCAGTAGACCTCTAAAATAGTGCCAATGCCAAAAAGTAAGAAGTGACACTATATATCATTATGACTGATTCTCACTTTTGTGACCATGTGTAGGTGGAATTGAAGAAACCTGTAATATGTGTATATTTGCAGTTCTCAGGAAAGTATGTTTGTTGACAGTTAACTTAGCAATCTGGTAAATAAATAAACTGCCATGCCAGTAGTTTTAGAAATGGCAGACTTTTTATCAATTAAGTGCTACTTAACATTTTATCAATTAAGACCACTATGCTTGCAAAGCTTGAGACCAAGCTTTGAAAATAGCTTGCTACCTTTGCCTTAATCTATACTTTATGTCTTTATGTAATTGTTTTGTGGCATGCAGTGTAAACTACTACTTCCAGTCAATCAGTATACCACAGATGGATAAAGCTGGGGTAAATAAAGCAAATGCAATACACTGGACTACTGAATATTTCTGTTTTTAATTAGATTTGTGTGATTGTTTTGGCAATCACCAAGGCTTTGTCAGAGAAACACACCATATTCTGTTATAGCAACCCTATCTCCAACAAATTATGTTCATATACTAACTGCTTTCCACTGTTGTGGTGGCTACATAATAATTGGCTGGATTATGTTCAGAGGCAAGGATTATGTATTTTGAATGAATGAAGCCCTGCATTTATTAACAGCAGCAGTCAGCATTGGGAATGCAGCTGACAAAGCCTATTACTGTTATACCAGGGGCATCCATAGTCCTGTCCTGTGGTTAAAGTGGCCATATTATGCTTAATTTAGGGTTTATATTTTATTCCGGGACTCCACTGACAAAATATTACTTTATTTTTAAGTTAAAAACCTCTTCAGACAACAGCTTCTCTGGGGTTAAGACTAAAAACAATCTCTTCCCCATCCTACTGTGCTCCAATTGGTCAGTCTGTTGAAGTCCTCCAGTGGCCTGAATTAAGCCCATTTGGAACGGCACTGTCCTTCAGCAACAACCTAACCCAAAACTGTGACACATACTGGGGCTGATTGTCAAAACTCTGATCTATGAAGTGCTGCAACCAGATAAAAACATAGCTCGAAGTCTATCGCTGGCCCAGTTAAGGCCTGCACATACTTACCTGATACCTGAACTTATTATTAACTGAGTATTACATTACTAAGTTTTTTACTGTGTTACTCTGTAGGCATCTCCATATAAATGTGTATTTACTGTATACAAATGTGAACACAATTGTTGGTATCCTCCTGTTAAAGAAAATAAAACGGTCAATGCTCAGTGAAACTGACCAAAGTAATGATAATTTAAAAATTACTTAAAATTAACACAGAAACTTGACTGGACAAAAATGATTGTACCCCTAGAAAAGATTGAAAATAATTTGAGCATGGGGACATGTTAAACTAAAGTGTGTCTTGTAATAGCATCACGTGTGTATTCAAACATGTAAAACATAGCTGAAAACACAAAAAATAACAAATCACTGAACTATTCTCTGGTTCCTGCTTAGAAGTCGGAGCTGATTTGTTTGTTTGTTTGTTTGTTTGTTTGTTTGTTTGTTGTTGTTGTTGTTGTTGTTGTTTCTTCTCAAAAATCTTCTGCTTAAGCCGCACGTGATTGTACTACTACGTGATATGTATTGGTGCTGGTGGGAGACCAAGGTTTCAGTCTACCCACTTCTTACATATGTGGATACTGTGCATTGTAGCAACATTGATCCCATCAGAAAGCGGACAGAAAAAACTAAACAGTGCTGATAATAACAGAGAAATTAAACAGGATCAACCCCTCAAAGCTGACAGACTTGATTTTTCTTATAGTCAAACTTCACTAAAGACTAGCTAAAACTCTTACCTGGATGATGCTTTTGTCTTTTTGTTTTACACATTTTAGATTATATTATGTTGTGTGGTTTCCAGCCTGACTTCCTGTTCTGCCCATATTTAGATACCCAGGATTACGTGTTTGTGGATTCCCTGTGTCTGTGCTTTATTCATCCTCACTATTCACCTGACCTTCCCAAGGATCTCAAGGACGCCACCATTTTGTGCTCACTGCCATCTTGGATACATACCTCCTACTCCTGCCTTGGCCTCAACCCCCAGTTTACTGGCATCGCTTACCTGCTCTGCCAGTGAGTTACACATTCTCATTATATTTAATTAAACTCACCTGCCACCTGTCCACCTATTAACTATCTCTTCTGTAGTGATCTTGGCTAATCCGGAAGTGCATCCGATCCATATGCCTATTCCAGTTCCTGCTTCCTGTCTTCCTCAGCCTACCTTCTTGCCTTTGAACGAATAAAACATGTTTTAACCCAATCTCGCCTGTTAGCCTGATTACTGTGCCCAGTCCGGACTAAACCTCACACAGAACAAAAGTAAAAAGAAAAGAAAAACTGTTTTGATTATTTACAGGTGTTTTTTTTCCCTGCACTGAAACTGTAACAGCTTACACTGCTGAGAAAGACTGAGGAGGATCCAGAGCCAGGGACAGTTTCTCTTTTCACCAGAAATGGATGAGAACACATTGTTCATAACTGTGGCTGTGCAATGATGTCATCACCATAATGAGCAGCCAGGGAAATGTTCTCCTCACACACTGACTCCAATCTGTCTTCTCACAGTGGGACTTGGACATCACATTCATGTGTATATTTTGACCTGATCAGGCTGTGCGCATATATGTGTCCAAAACTTTTTGAGGGCCAATTATAGTTATGGACTTGGATATTGTGTACATTGTTGGAAAGTAATACAATTCTGTTGTCACTTCTTCAAATTACTGACCTAAACATCCACTGAAACCAAAAAATTACAGCAATAACCATCCATGTGTGTAAGGGTATAAGGAGACTGTTACACTTCTTAAACTAATACACTAATACAAACATAAATATCATATTCACCAGGTTTTTATACTGTTTGAGGTTCAAGGGATGCTCTTATAATTAAAACATTGCGGGGCCATCATAATTTGCAGTGGATTTAATGGGGCTCAGCAGGAGAAAAAAATCCTAACATTTATATAGTTTGCAAGGAAAACATTGGTGTATTAAAGCAACCAAAAATGATCTCCTGTGTCTAACCAACCTTATAACAGCTGCTGATTGTGCAAGAGATATATTTTGTGTTAAATAAAATTGGAACTAGAGATGAATATAATGCGGTTACTCTCATTTCTGAAAATGAGATTTTTAGGACCCCGGCAGTAGTGTTTGATGAAGGAGGAAATAAGGTGTTCTCATTTTCTGGGGTTGCGCAGTTCTAGTGGGATACTGGAAGTGGCAAAGAGGTAAACAACAAGGCATCTTTTAAATTTTAATGGTTTCTCAGAAAATCATAACGATAAACTCGATGAACCAAACATAAGCTGATGAACTGAAAACAAACATGCACAATAATATAAGATAATTTTAAATAAACAAGGCTCATTTTCCACAGAGATGGTCTCCTGTGACTTTATACTTAAAACTATAAATGCGTTTTGTCACTAACCCACAAGTACACAAGTGTAAATGTGTGTGAGCATGTCAGTGTCACAGGCTGTGCGGTCACAGTGTGTTTCTCACTCACTCACAGGACTGGCACGTCGTTTGGCCAGAAGAACCAACCCGTAATGAGATCTCACTTCTGGCTCGGCTTCCTGCAGCGATGGCGTCAGCAATCTCAGAAAAAGACATCCACCAATTAGACAAAAATATACTAATTATGCAAGACAGAAAATATAGAAACTGTGATGTGTGAGCAAAATATGTTACAGTATGTCGCCACAAAAGCCTGTTACACTACAAGAAAAGAGAACCATAACCAACAGGTAACACTTAACTGACTTGAGTAAGTTTACTTATTTACTTAAGAACTTTACTTACTTAAGTTTATCCAACTTAAGAATTAGTTTTGTTATGTTGACCCAGAAGAGATAAAATAATAAAAACAAATAATTTCCAGTGTCTACAGAGATATGTTGTACTTGGGTTAACACAGAGGCTTTGTGTCAGGTTCATTTATCCTCCTTCTGACTCACTCACCATTTTAAGAACTTGTCATTAATTAAACCCAGTTACATCAGTCTGTTCATCTCAGATGTCAAAAAATTATGCTTTTAGTTAACTTTTGTCTGTTTGTTTGTTTTCATACAGCTATCTAGCCTATCTAGACTTAGTATTTAGAAAATGGACAATAGCAATGGTGCCCCCTCTAAAAAAATGTTGATTGTGTGGGACTGTGTGTGTTCTAAAGAGGAAGATTTTTAAAATTACCCAAACCCAGATGTTTTTTAGCTCAACCCTAACAGACCAGTGGTATTTGTGTATGTAAGTCAACACTTTCTCCACTTTCTAAATTTCAATAATGTCACGATCCATGCCTTTGTTGCACTATTTTTTCATCTTCTGTCCTATATGGTCATTTCCTGTCTCACTCTCTCCCTGCTTAACTCTGCCTCACTTATCAACCAGATTATTTTTACCTGTGCCATTGACACACACACACACACACACACACACACCCAATCAGTCCATTTGTCACCTGTACACTCACTCCCTGTTCTGCTCACTCTGCAAACCACACCCACCTGTGTCACTCACTTTAAAAGCATTTTCCTCAGTTCTCTGCCAGATAGTCGACACAGTTCACCTCTGTTGTTGCGTTTCCAGCGAGCCAACTTCATTTATGTTAATTGTTAACACATGGTCCACCTGAGCTGCCGTCATCAGAAAAAGACATGGCTGCAAATGATGGTTCAGAAAAAAAATCACATCTCTTGTCACAGGGCACAAGTGAGGGCAATGACCATGTTTAGACACTTAAGATGTACTATTTGTTCACTTTACTGGTGAAATATAATTCTAATATTACCAATTACTTATTTCAGCTTCAAGCTTCACATCTTTCTGTTAGTTGTCTAGTGCCAGGCGTATCTATTTCTGTACATGCCTTGTTGCGCTCAGCAGACGATAGGAGCGTGCACGTGAGACAGCTGCTGGCATGGGAGAACCTGAAGCACTCACACATATGCCAGAAACATGAGCTGGTGACGGCTTGGCCTGCTGGTTGGTTATTTTAATCCACAGACACTCAGAAGATGTATTCACCTTTATCTGGCTGCACGTCAGATACAGAAATAAAGATTCTTAATTCTCACAAATAACATTGTACTATACATTAGCAAATTAATAATTATGGGTAACAGTTACAGTACATTGTATTTTATGTATGGTGGTGTAGCAGGTACAGCTACAAAATGACATGATGAAAAAAGCTTTGCCATGTCGTGGTGTAACTTTTCAAACAGATATCAATGTGTTTCTGCTGAGAGTAATTTTACACGCATTAGGCTGACAGCAATAAAAAAGAAATAAGTATGAACATGTTTGGAAGTTATCTCAGATTGCTTTGTTGAAATGTCTCATTTAATCCTCTTGAACTCTAATAACTGGATATTACTAATTCATCTTCTAATAAAAGTCTTATGTCATTCTGTCAGTCAATCTAATCTACTACTTGGCAGGTTTTTAATACACTTTCTCCTGTGTTGATTATAATGACTGTGACTAATTAGCAGCACCCAGGCGAAGCTTACTCCGCAGTTTACATATTATGTAATAAGCTTTGTAAGAGGACGGTAGATCACAAGGGAATATGGACAGAAAAATAAACAGGTTCATTAGTTTGTGGCAAATTAGTTTCTTTGCTTATTGCAAACAAAATGTTTTTTTATTTTATTATAGATTTTATTATTTATTAAACCTTATTGTAATTATCTCATTGCACTGTCTATTGATGTAGGTCCTGGTGTATTTGTTTCATCTACAGACCCCTTTCACGTCAACATTATGTCACAATGTTAGCTGGAGGCAAAACAGAAAACTGGAAGTAAACACGTTCACTTCAAAATACATCATGTACTGAAAATATTATCTTGTTACGTCACAGTAAAAAGTGAAAATAAATGAAAGGATTGGACTGAGGTGATCATTAAAATGACTGTGTTGCACATGGATACACTAAATGCTTGCCGTGGATTCCTAAGTGAATTATGTAATGCTACGTCCTGAGTAGACAGCTACAAATCTTGGAAGTTACGAGTAAAATCATTGAACGTAACATGATTCCTCACATCCACCTACTACAGAGACAGTATTTAACCTTATCTGATACAAAGTAGGTAAAATCATGACCACTTTTGATGATCGCCTCAAGGCTGATAAGCCCAGTCCTTTATCTTATTGTGTAACCATAGTTGTCTTTTTATACCAGCAGAATCAGTTGGTATACAAATAAACTTCACACTGGGGCCATTACTCATTAAATTCTGACATTCAACCACACAGTAGGATGACATTTTCAGTGGGTGACGTAGTTACAGGCATCTGACATGGCCACAGTAGGTCATCATTGAGTGAGCAACTCAAGTTCTTAATTTTGACTTATTGAAATAACGTGCTCAGTCCTAGAGAGTGAGTGCTTGTACATATTCAAATGTATTTTCAGACATTGCTAAAATACACATCAACAAAACTAGCTAGCCATGTATTCAGGGGGTTATATTGCTACCAGCTATGTTCACCAAAACATTACAGTGTTTACCAACTGTAAGGGTAAATAAGTAAATGTTTAAATTCATGTAATCTTGCTGTATTTATACCTCCCATGTCAAATAAATATCAAGTCTTTCAGCCTGAGTGAGCAAATAGTTTGCCCCTGCGCTCCTCTCCGACACCCTTGGAACAAACTACCAGAACTTTGCCATTTTAAAAACAATAACAAATATGTGGTTCCTGTGGAGAAATCATGGCTACAGTGAGGCCAGGACTTACAAGGCCTTTACTTGTCATGACTGCAGTAATAAACATGCTGTAATGTGGTCATGGTTTAAAAAAAAAACATAACATCATAACAGGAACAGAACATCACTGTGTTTTATCATCCATTCATCCACCCCTACTTCACCACACGCACACATTCTCATTCTACAGCCATGTCACCCATTTTTGTCCCCTTGCTCATGTTGTAATTAAAGTCAAAATAAATACAACATTGCAAAAATAATACAACTAAACAATTATCAAAAGTTTGTACATGTAATTAAATACATTATTGTTGAGAAGCTCTGGAAACTATACATTTTTTGCCCATGTTTCCCAAAAAAAGTTTCAGTTCAAGAATGAAAAGTCAAAACACGGTTTACTGAAAGTGAGAAAGCTGAACTACAGCTCAGATGGAGGTACTTTCTCTAAACATTGGGGCAGCATATTGAAAACACTGAATATATTCAGTGTTAACTTTACTAAACAAAAGTGGCTTACAAATAAAGCTTTTGAATCAGATCTAATGTGAGCATCCTTTGTTAATATTAAAATAACACGTGAAGTCAAACAATCAAGTCACCAAACAATAACAATAACAAATTACAAAGTTACAAAAAACATCCCGTGTATTATTAGTATTTGACGCCAATATGGAGTCACAAATTTATCTATGAATTCATTTTGTATATGAGTCACAACCCAAGAATACACACACACACATTCACAAATAAACACTAAAGGGACTGGAATAGATATCACCACACATGCATAGACATGCAGACAAACGCTGCTTAGAAAGGGATGTGACACATGATTTAGGAATTCACACTCCAACAAACATCCATGAGATCAAGCACAACTTTTTGCACCATAAAGGAAAGTGAATTTGAATTAAAAAACATACATACAGTATACACAATGGTATAGTTAGCTGATTAACAGCAACAGCCTGTTTGTGTTTGAGAGTCTGTCATGTGTTAAGATAGAAAACTCAGAGCTGCTAAAAACACTGGGCACCTGTTCGCTGGATCCCACAGGGAGAAATTCCACTCCTGGGTCAGTGTGTGTGTGTGTGTGTGTGTGTGTGTGTGTGTGTGTCAGTAACAAGAATGTTGACACTGGACTTTCCTATCTCACATGGACACTGTGCGACATCACTTCCTTTCAGACCATTCCCTATTTAAAGGCCAGTTTGGAGGAAGAGGGGCGTCAGCAGGTGATTAAAACCAAAGCTCTCGCACTCTTCACACCAGCAGCACTCCCAGTGACCATCTGGAAGGTTCTGGCTGTTTCTGTCAAGATCCATCCAGGCTATAAAGACAGAGGCACAGAGAGAGATTTTTGTTGATCATCTGGAACATTAAAGTGTGCAAGTAAGGGTTTTTTAATATTTGAGTCAGAACCTGGAACCAAAAGATACTCAAGTAAAAGCAACTTAACTTGGAGGTTAACTTGGACTTTTTTATAATTTTTTGACTCAACTAGAAATTTCCAGAAAGTTGTCAGAAGACAACTGGGACCTTAGCTTAAGCAATCCTTTAAGGTTTAAGATATTAAGAACATTCAAAGCCTTTTGCGTGGATCCGAATTTTTATTTTTCCACAGGATCCCATTAGAACCGCTGGAAAAAAACACAAGAAAAGTAAATTCTCAACATCTAATCTGGTATCCTCTCACAATGAGTAGTGGAGGAACAGCCACAGTTTCACCACAGGAGTCTCAGACTTTCAAACGGGCAGTACGGAAGATAAAATGTGCTGCCATGGTGGCCAACTTGGCCAAGAGCTGGCAAGGTTGGGCTAATGAACATGCAGACAAGCAGGACGCCATCCCTAGCGGCTGGATGCCTTCATCTGTTGTGGCGGAGGATAAAAAAGTGGTCAAACTTACTGTAACCCCACATGTAATCACTGCGGATGTCACAGACAATGATGGGAGTAAGATCAAGACCGGTTCTATCAACAAGACGGTTCAGCCAAAACGAATCGAATGCAGCAGTAGTGATTTGGTCAGTGCCATCAGAGGCAAGATGGAGTCAGGTCCTGAAGAGAGCAAGCCATTCCTGGGCAATGAGTCACCAACACGTCGGCGCCAGATGAGAGCGCTGCAGAGCTCAGGAGGAGGAGGTGGCGTCATCCAAGACAGGAAGCTGATGCTCCAGGAGAAGAAAATGGGGTCAAGGAGTAGCAGTGTGGACACAGAGGACAGTGGGCTGGGAGAGGAGGCAGGGCTCAGCGACAACAGTGAATCTAAAACTGAACAGAGTGACATCCAATCCAAGAAACACACCAACAGGCCAAAGGTATAGTTATTAATCAAAAGGTTATTAGGACAAAGAAAAAAAAAGTTTAAACATCAAAGAATCAAAAAAGAATTGATAAATAAAGTTAAAGAATGAATCTTTAACTTTATACAGAAGAATTTCCCTATAAAACTAACTTGTAAACATTCGCCAAAACCACATAATAATTTCTTATGTTACAGCTACTGCCCATTACATTGTTCATCAAGATACTATTATTTTAACAGTTTACATTGGAACAGCACACTACCAGTCAAAACATCAGATACACATAGAAAAGCAGATTTTATAACACCTGATTAATGTAGCTGGAAACAACTGTTTCTTAAAGGAATATTTACATAAGTGTACAGAGGCCTATAATCAGCAAATATTAGCAATGTCTTCCAATAACGTGATGTTTGCTAATGCAACTTTATTAATTTAAAAGAATAACTGATCATTAGAAAACCTCTTTGTAATGATGGTAACACAGCTGAAGATCTGTCTTTTCATGATAATTCCAAAATTTGTTCAAATGTTAGACTAGTATACAGTATATCAATATAAAACTAAAACAAATTTGCAAAATAATTGAGGGTGAATTCTTATAATTTATACTTATTTGTTAAATAAAAGTACAATATAAAAGTACAATGAAAGGCTGAAAACACTCCGTGTGCAATTGGTCCAACATATTTAAAAGTTTGTATCAGGCTTATAGAAGAACTGATATCACCTTGTAAATTTACCTTTGATTATTTTTGTGCTACTGTACTATAAGACAGAGGATTATTTATAGGTCTTGGCACCTTTGCAGCCACAAGAGATGTTTCCCTTCCTTTTATTTTCCTGAATCAAGCACACAGTGGAGGACAATAGATCAGAAATATTCCCACACAAGTCACACAGCTAAACACATTTATGTCACCTGGAGAAATGTAACTCCATCATGGACATCCAATAACATAACAGCTGCCTAAAATATCTTCTAAAAAAGGCAAAGGATGTGTCGGGGGGGTGGGGGGTTTCGCCAGAGAGTCGATCCAGAACATAAAACACAAGCTGGACAGCAGCGCAGTGGAATATATGCAAATAAATATAGTCACGCTCTGCAACGTGCTCTTCAACCTGACCTTCAGGTGGAACAGTCAGTGTGGGGAAATCTGGGTGAGGGCAGAGCGGACATCACAGGACATGAGTGAGAGGGGTAATATGAGAAACAGAAACAGACACTGAGGCAAGAGCAATTAAGAGACATTTAGAAAGGTCCAAGAGAAACAGTTCATTAATTATAAATTGTTGAGGAGTTGTGATGATCATGTAATGTAAATGTAATTCTTCTAAACTTTTATAAACTGGCTTGATAGATACATACATGATAAAGAAATGGTTACAAAGGTAACGCTGTCATTAGTTTCATGGTGGCTTTTACAGACAAACAAACTTATACCTTTGGTTTGAGCGCCGTGGAAAAGAATAATATCTGACTTTCCACCACTGGTCACATCCATCCTCTTGGATGTGTGAAGCACAAATACGAGTGATACAAATGCTAAGCACCAAAGATGGTGGCAGAATGTAAAAAAACTAAACGGGAATCAGGAGCATTATCACTTTAAGAGTTCATGGAAGGTCTCTCAGTGACAAGTCTTCACGTTTCATAGACCAAATACCAAAGAGATCTGTTGACACTGATCTGAAGGACTGGCAAGCTGATGGAAAAAAAGAGGAATGAGAGGGGGGAGGAGAAGACATAGAGGAGGAAGGAGAAAACAGCGTGAAAGCAAGGAAGAGAGGAGAGATTAAATAGGAAGGGCAAAAAGGAGATTTTGATGAATGAGACGATGGAAAAAGACAAGCAGAAAAGCAAGTGCAAGAGACAAGCAAGAGTGCAAAGGGGGCAACAAAATAAGAGTATGGGGAAAGAACAAAGGAAAGACGATAATATGAATAAAAGGAGTTTGTAATTTATTTCTTTATTTTTATTTATTAAGATTTTAATTGTAGCACTACTGAGAGTGTGAAAATGCAGATTTTCGCATGCATCCTTAAGTTTGCAGATTGTGAAGTTTGTACTAGCCTAGTGTATATGAATGTTAAGTACATATTTCAATAACTTACAGTGTGTCTCAAAGTTAATGCCTTGCAAGGGATCAATTACAAGAGCCAGAAGGAGGTTTATTTATAGGTAGAGGGTCATTAGTCAACATTAATATATTGGCATATGGATTGGGTCACAACAGAGTTTTTAGCGCACCTGAAATAGCAACTGTAACTTAGCCTTAACTGACAAAGAGCAACAATCTTTTTTAAACAGAATACAGAGCGGTCTATGGAAAGGAGCCCAGGTGATTGGAACTTGAAAGTTGATGTGTTTGCAAAGAAACAATGAGAAAAAGAATGGCTTAATTTGTGCGTAAGGGTTTGATATTGTACCTTTTAGTGGCCTTTAGTGGCCTTTCTCGTTTCTAAATTTGTATGACTAACCTGCTCACTGTCCTTTACTGTATCTCTAGATTAAAATTGCCACTATGGGCGACATTAGAAACCGCTGGCAGCAGTGGTCCAACGAGCACATAGAGGGCCAGAAGCTCAACCCCTTCAGCGAGGAGTTTGACTATGAGTACGCCATGACTCATCGCCTTCATAAGGGTGACTCCGGCTATGGTCGACCCAAAGACGGTTCAAAGACGGCCGAGAGGGGCGACAGGGCCCAGAAACACATCCACAAGGAGATGGAAGAAATGGTGTGGATTATCAGAGACATGGGCTTCAAGGATAAAGGGGGAAGGACCATCATTACCTTTGGTCAGCTATTCGACCGCTATGTGAAGATCTCAGATAAGGTGGTGGGCATCCTGCTGCGCTGCCGCAAACACAAGATGCTAGACTTTGAGGGTGAGATGCTGTGGCAAGGGCGGGATGATAATGTTATCATCACATTAAGGGACTGAAGAAAAATCTTGTCTTAAGAACATTCACACATGTACCGACAACTCTCACACCTAAGCTTGTCTGTAGAAACAATGCCAATCATGCTAACTACAATGCTGTGATTATTATGTCCAAAGAATAGAAAAAGACTACACTATAACTATTCATAATTAATGCAAACAAATTATTAACAGCAATATGAGTGTAGACTACACACACAGATGCACACTCTTACACTAGACTCATTTGTTCTTCTCATATAGCTGACAGGTCATCCAGTGACTGGAAGCTATCTTTAGCATGCTAACCATGTGTGCCTTCCTAACTACGCCACACATTAGAAGCCTCAAGAATCCACCACAATGTCAGTCATGCTAGAGTGCTTTACACAGACTATAAAGAAACCTTAGTTGATATAAATCTCATAATCTCTTGTAATTCAGTAATACACTTGACATTTGTCTATGTTTTGTCCTCCTTAAGCTTAGCAAGGAAAACATGTTAGAACAAAGCTTTGTTAGAAGTTGTTGGTTTATTTTGGTCAAACATAAATGTCCAGACTAAAATTATGAGACATATGAGACAATCGCACATAATGTGGTTTCCTATCTAAATAATTGGCTGAGGTGTGATTTATCTATTTCTGTAATGAGCATGTGTATTTATGTAATCACGAGTATTTTACAGCAGAAACCGACAAGACGTTTGAGCACAGTGATAGAAATCTTCCATTTGCACATATATATATACTAATGAAAGATTGTAGTAAATTAATATTTGAAAACTCGTATTTATTATGTGTTTGTGAATAAGTGATTATTTTAAAATAAATAACTGTTTTGTAAAAATGTGATGTACATCCTCTTAACATTTAGGAGAGACCTGAGATGCATGAATGAAACACAGAGGTGCTTAATCAATACATTTTAAGATTTCTTTCTTTCAAAGTGAAAGCATGTGTGTCTTCTTACAGAAGTACAATTTATTCACAATATCTTACAAAAACTATACAAGGTGATATATCATACACTGATAGCATTTACTGCACTGTAAGTACTGTAGCATTGACAGCTTTATCTTTTTTGTTGCTTAGAGTGTTAACATGGGGCGCAATAAAGTTAATAAAGACTTAAGTTCAAATGCTGATATTCTAGTGTGTTTTTCCTTTGCAGCTTTAACAGCTTCTGGAAAGGCTTTCCTCAAGGTTTAGGAGTGTGTTTATGGGAAAAGCGCATTTGTGAGGTAAGGCACTAATGTTGTGCAGGAAGCCCTGGTTCGCAATCTCCGCTCTAATTCGTCCTAAAGATGTTCTATCGGGTGGAGGTCAATCAAGTTTCTCCACACCAAACGTGTTCATCCGTGTCTTTATGGTCTTTAGGCACTGAATTCAATTATTTTTATGTGGTGTTCCAAAACTTTTGGCAATATAGTGTATCTAAACTGCATTTGGTAGCATGGAGACACTTTTGGTCTCAGCATATGGATAAAAGAACACAATTCACCTAAAGCTGGTCTATTTCATGTTCACCTTGATGTCCAGGGGCAAACAGAAATTTTCAACCAGTCATGGTTAACAAGCAGATTTAATTGTAGTTTTGTCTCTGATAAAATCATCACATCTGATATCATAGAAAACAATTTGTGTTTTGGCTTTCACACAATAAAGATCCTATGCCAGTGATAATTGGCCACTAGACTGGCCTGGACTTTCAGGTGTTTTGCACAAAACACTTAAATGATAGCTTTAACACTACACTAAAACATCTGAACAAAACGCGGCCAAACGCATCAGTGTTTGTTTGATCACCACGAATTGATTAGGTCTGACCCTTATTAAGACAAATAAAGAAGTCACATTGTCACAGTACTATTGTATTAATGTTTGGTTTTAGCTTACTATCAGTTCAAATTCTCCCCTACCCCTGTTTTCTAACACAAACTCTAAACATTTAGGCCTATGTATATGTGAAATTAGATGAGACATGTTCACTTCAAGTCACAATTTCCTCTGCCTCTTTTGCTTTCCTGCAACGTACAATACGACAGACAGACTGATGATCTGAGAAATGATGATGTTCTCAAATGTTCAGTTGGTTTGAAAGATGATCTGGGAGTGACCTCTCATTCAGGAAATCAAAATTTCAAAAAGCCTTCAGCTAATTCAAATTATATGTTAGCTTCTCTTCATTGTTTCTAGAATAGCATTTTATACCCTTCTCCTTTATACACAAACACACCCACACACACACAAATACCTAATGCCTGAATTACTTAAGGTTTGCATGTACTAAAATGTACAAACTGTCATGTACTTGTCAGGACCCAAATTTAAAAGGAAGACATGGTGTCTGGGGAGTTTTAATAATTTCCTTAAAAAATGTAATGCAAAGTTATAAAAGTAGATAGATCTACAGATCTACTAAGACTGCACACTGAGGATGCAAAAACACCTCCTCTTCGTTTAAGACTTGGCTTAAATGATGGTTCAGAGTCACCAAAACCAGCTGTGACTATAAGCTTTATCAAAACAGCAAGTTTTAAGCCAAGTCTTAAAAGAAGAGGAGGTGTCTGCTGTCCGAACCTGAACTGAGAGCTGGTTCCACAGGACAGGAGCTTGATAGTTAAAGGCTTTGCCTTCCATTTTACATTTGGAAATTCTAGAAACTTGGTAGTACTAGACACCAGTGCTATGTCATCTGGAACAATGACATGATTGAGATGGTTGTGTGTTTTTGCAGCTCCCAGTTCAGGTTCGGATGGCCAACACCTCCTCTTCTTTTAAGACTTGGCTTAAAACTTTCCTTTTTGATAAAGCTTATAGTCAGAGATGGTTCAGAGTCACCTAGACGAGCTCTGACTATAAGCTTTATCAAACTGGAAAGT
>OMLM01006364.1:170180-185150 GCA_900302695.1 Helostoma temminkii | reverse complement strand
AAGAGTATTGACAACTGACACTGACAAAATTGTTCTGTATAAATATTATCATATGGCTCAATGTTAATTTTTTTTCCAGTCTCTGTTTCCACTACAGTACAGGCATGCTGATGCGTTTCATTTCTAGCCCTACTCCAGACTCTTGGAAGAGCTTGAGCCTTTCATTTTTGGCATAAACCCCTAATTCTTGCTGCAGCATCTCTTTCCAATCACACCGAAACAATGTCAGTCTGCCAAAAGGAAAACCTTGACACACACACACATTTCTCTTTTTCACAAGCTCTCAACAACCAGAGAGCTGACATTTTGAAAGGCTGGTACCATGAAGCCCCAGTGCCTTCTGGAGCATGTCCACTAAGTGGTTAGAGAAAGGACTGAGGGCAACAATGACATGCAAATCTACATGTTTATAGGCTCAGTCCCTCTCTTTGTCCAACACACTGTGGCAGATTTCTTTTTTTTCCCCCAGAGGTAAAGAATATTGCATTCAGGACTAGAAGTTACATCTGGCATTACTGACACAATGGTTATGTGTAGTCGCACTTTTATACCTGTCACCACACCCAACAGTGATGCCCTTGTGTACTGACACAACTACTGTACATTACTGCAGCTGCTGTTTAAGATCTCTTTAATTATGAGAAAACTTCAAATGCCAGATCAGTGAGTAATTATATTAATCACTGATGACTTTTTAATGGGTAAACAGTTACGTCTGGACAGACAAAAGCCTAAACATAGATTATCATTAACATTTGGTCCACTCAAGATGAATTGTAATAATTTTGATCCATTAACTTGTCAGATATTGTCCAGTTGGTTGGGTTATGAGAAAATAGCTGCAAAACTAGTGACATTTACAACTTCTGCTTTGTAGCATGTACTAATTTGCAAATGTTACAATATAACACTTAAATGGTAAAGGTAGTGGTGACAATAGTGGAAATTATTCACTGTGTGCCAGTGCCTTTTAAATGCCACGTTTCAGCTGTGCTTGTCCTGTTTACCTTTCACAAGTAAAATATATTGTATGCTCACAAATGTAGTAGTTTAGCGGAACTTCTTTGTTGTATTCCATCCTAACCTGAAGTAAAGAGTGACTATCATAACATAACGTCTTAGTGAATTAATGAGAAAGAGATCCTAAATGCCTGTTTTGCAGTGGCTTGGTGTGAACAGCAAAACACTGCATGTGTTGCTGTGTGTTCTCAAGAAGAAGAAGAAGAAGAAGAAAGACAAAACATCTGTGTGCATGCTCACTGCTGGTGTCTTAAAATTAAGCCACTCTCACATCACAACAGACACACATGGCTACTATATAGCAATAGCCAGATGCAAAACACTTTCACTTAGTTTTCAGTGATGGTACGAAGAATAAATATTGAATATTTCTTCTTTCTTGAGCCCATACTGATCTTTCAGTTGGGACTTTATTGGTTTTGTTAGTACTACAGGCTCTACAGATTATTCAAGAGAGGGCAACTTAAGAAAATCGAAGCTTTACTCATCCACGTGTTTCACAGAAGCCTTGGTTTGTTATTGCCCAAAATCACAAAGGGCAAATATAAGGGCCAGCTTGTGTCTGCAGGTAAAGTCTGACAGGAGCAATATTTAGAAGGAAGCAGCAGAAAAACTGAAAGCATATTTAAAAAGATAAAGTCCCTTGATTAAATTAACCATATGTGTGTGTGTTATGATTACCATAAAGCAGCAATAATTTAGCCAATTTCTGAGAAATCATGCTTTTGCCATTAGTCTGTTATGCCAGATGGCTCTAAATAATACCCTTGACTCTCTGCCACTGTTGCTATGGATGATAATACATTCAGTGACATGTAGAATCCAAAACTGGGAATTAACAGTTTCCTAGTGGGATATATAAAGTTTTTTGAAACACGAATACTTAATGGAAAACATAGCAACGTGAAGGCCAAATACATTCAAAACTGACCCTGAATCAGAAAGTTAATTGATTTGAATTGCTGAAGATTTTATCTGCTTTCTATATATAATTGTAAGCTTTTACTTACATGACAGCACTTGGGCGTTTTATCAAAATGCACATCTCTGTCTCTATCACTAGTACTTACGTTTTCAAGCTTGTGTTACAGAACCTGATTTTATTCTCAAGGGTAAAAAACATATTGGAGTCCGTGTGTGGGGGAAGCACAAAGTCTCCTTTTGCATCGGCATGTGACATGTAGGGTTTAACCTTCTCTGACTGGTTAAGAGGAGATATCTCTGCACCACTGCCAGTTCTGTTCTGTGTCACAAGAGGCTTTGAGTTATGAATAGAGCATATCTCTAGTAAAATATGTAAAAGTTGCATACTGTATTCCACATTTAACAAGAAAATACAACTAATCAATCTTTTAAGCTGTAGGAAAGCAGGAAGTCCACCTATAAAACACGTTTACTAACTATTGGACTAATCCTGAGGTTATATTAAAACCTACCTTGTCTTTTGACTCTCAGTCCTGCTGGTCTTCTTTTAGCAATGTCAGCTAAGTTAAGAGGAGTCAGCTAACAGGACTCTCCGGTTTATGTAGGCACTCCTTTTTTGACATTTTCCTGTCGAGACTCTTGGTGTCCATCATTCTTTGTCTTGTACTACAGTCTGTATGAAGGAAATGGTAGCTGCAGAGCACAGCAGACAGTGCAGACTTCTTGGATGTATGGATGAACACAAAAGGCTATTTTCTTACTCCTGTCCTCTCAGGATCTGTAAAAACTGTCGGTTAATTTGGCGTTTGGTAGACGTGTGAGCAAAGCAGAATCAGTGTGTTTGTGTGTGCACACATCAGTAAAGATTGGTTCCCGGCTGAAGTTAAGAGCATTTTTCAGGGTTAATTTAATTTTCTTTTGGTATAATACAAAATACCTGTTGTGTCAGAAGCCATGAATGCAAGGAGAGTAGTCTGGAAAACCAGCTAATGACACAGTCCAGCATTGGAAATGGCCCCCAGACGAAGAAGCGTTTAGCATGATAACTTTTCTGTAAGACAAGACAAGCAAAAAAAAAAAAAAAAAAAAGTGTTGGCGTTTGATGTCATTTGTGCCAAGATTTAGGGGCTGCTGATATGGAGAGGTGTTGGAGTAGAGACCAGCAAATTCCTCTTGGGAAGCAGAGCAGTGGTAAAGAAGCTACTTAAGTAAATGAGTAGTGAAACATTATGATCTAAAGGCCAGATATGCTTTTAGCAGAGCAACTGCAACAGTCAAGGTTTTAGTGCACTGCAGGGAACCCCACTCCCGTTTACATTTTTGTGCCCCGACACTGTAGTACACTTGTGGGCTGATTTACAGCACTGTTTGACTGCTCTAAGAGAAGAATGCAGGTGACTGTTCGGTGTTAAATCTTTCCTTATGTAAACATTGTACAGCATGTGTGCTGAGTTCTGGTTAAGTCTTTTTTTGGCTTTATAAATACAGTATATTGATCATCTTTTTATTAATGCGTGTTGGAAGGAGGTAGAGAAGGAAGTAGAAAAGGGAAGTGTTTTGGTCAGAGGTCTTTTAAAGGTTCCATTCAAACGCCAACAAAGAGTCAGACACTAGTGCAAGGCACACACCAGGCTGACGCTTCACTGAAGGTATGGGTATTTCAAGAGTATGAATCAGCATGTCTCAGCATCTTGCACATTAAATTCTCTAAACAAAAGTCACTATGACACATCTAGTGTTTGCTATAGATGTCAAATAACATAATTTCTAGTTTACAACATGATCAGTCTGTGTTGCAGTTACTTAACAAGGACACTTTCGTGTACTTCCATGCGTTGTAAAAACTTAAAAAATACCTGACATCTAGCATCATCTATACAGACAAAGAACCAGGAGCTTTATTTAAAGGAACCTTGGATGCCTTTAGCATTCTTCTCACTTCACGACTCCACTGCCAATTTAATGTTGTGGTGGCTGAAACTGCTAAGCAACAAAATTACTGTTCTCAGCCAAGGCGCCTACATACTGTAAATAAAAGGAAATGAGATAAACATGAACATTTGCTGTATTATTTATTTTGGTCTTGAGGTGGGCAAGTCATGCAGTGTCTAAATTAAATGTGTGCTTTAGCATTATGTGTGCATTTATAAATTTCCATATGTCCATTTATCTGTATAATATGTACCCATGTATGTGAATTTGAACACTATGTTTATGTGTATCCTTTGAAAGAAAGGGGCCTTGCTAGCTGATTAGTGGTAATTGAGTGGATAAGTGGCTGAGAACATCCTGCCAACTCAGCTGCAGCACAGGAAGAGGAAAGAGGTTTGGCTCTGGGGGCCAGCGGCTACATTACCCCCCTCTTGTATATTAAATATTAATACATCCATCCACATTATTGTCAATGGAGGACAAAATTACAGGAATGGACAATAGATCAGGCGGTCGATGTCAAATCAACATAATCTATCATTACTTTGCAAGGCAACAGATGTATTGTGAAGTATGTCATTGCTTGTGTTAAAAATGAGTATTTCATAAACTCAAGTGAGATAAAAAGAATTCATGACATTTTTTAACCTACAGAAAGTATTACACTAATAACGCCATGTCTGCTTGTCATATATGTTGAATTACCTATCAGTGATGGTATTCATTTCAGAAACCCCAGGAATGGCTTAAAATTTTTGTTCCATGCATTTTAATGTGGTATTAGATGCATCTGTTCCTCATGAATATCTAATATCACATTAAAGCAAAGGAAATCACTCAACAGTTTTATACCCAGAGCCACCAACCAAACACTGTGTGCAGCATTCAGAAAGAGCATCCATCAGACAGCTGGTGAATACTTATGTTGAGCATCAGTTACGGCCATCTGTGCCTAGAATTTAGTATTTAAAAAGGTCACACAGATAAAGTCTTACAGTCCTGAAAACAAAGAATCAATATCAAAGAGGCCAAAAACCATAAGGAAGTAAAAGTAGGCAAATCCATTAGATTTAGTCATTTGGAAGATGCTTTTATTCAAAGCAACTCACAAGTGAGGTACAAGGCAAGCAAAACTCTAAATCGAGAAGAAAATCTTTAAAGCAAAGCACAGAAGAAGTGTCAGTTTCATGAGATGCAAGTGCAAGACATTTTTTGTTTTGTTTTGTTTCATTTCATTTAACGAAAGTGCATTTTTTTGCAGTGTATTTAAGTGCATAGAAAGTTACGGAAAGCTTCTGTTTCAGCATGTTTTCTATGTTTTTTAAAGTGGGAGTGAGGTTGCTGACCGTGCAGTATTCGGCAGCTCATTCCACCACTGTGGGACCACAGAGCTGAAAAGCTTTGCATTGGAACCTCTGAACCTAGACAACCTCTGAGTGGTTGAGTGGTAGACTGATCCCAATTATATTGACCTTATGTAACCCTTATTACCTTATGTAATTTTTTATTTTCCCAGAAGTGAATTTTGATTTTAATCAATATGTTAATTAATCTCTTTGCACCTGACATCTGCTTCCTATTACTAAACTAAACAAGTGAAGTGTTGCACTGCAGGACTTTGAGGTAAATTATTTACATATTACACCAATTCAAATAATTGTGTTGCTAACGTGTATTAATTCTAACTAGGTGAAAACTATTTAAAAATTCCAATCAACATGTGATGAATAATCCCGAACCCACTAAAAAGGCAGGGGTGGCCAATTTAAATAACCTAGGTCTCTGTGGTCTGTTTTCTATGTTCTGTTGTGAACAAGGTTTTGAGATTTGCAAATGATTTCATTCTGTTTTATGTATATTTTTAACTGCTTCCCAAGTTTTTTGAACTAGTGGTTGTTTGTATGTAAAACCTACATTATCTTCTGACTCTGACTTCTGACTTTATTTTATGTAAATGTCACCCAGGTTTCTTGCAATCTCTTAATTGCCAACAGGACTGATAGTTAAAACCATAAAAAATAATACCCAAGCTGTAATACAGCAAATGCTTTAATTTTCTTTTAGTATAATACCAGGATATTTCTTCCACTGAAGATATGAGACACAATTAAATACCTGGTACTGAATGTTGAAATGAAGCTGCAGTAATTGTTCTCTTGTCAACAGATCCCTAAATGAGCTCCACAGGGTTACACTGTGTGTTTCTGTAAGCAGACTCTCAAGAGAATTGTGTTCAACCATGTGTGTTAATCTGCCTCTCTGTCTACAACCGTGTCTGTAAGAGACAACAGACATAATGTACATGACTGTGCATTCTATTCAGTAGCTGACTGGATAATGTTTTCCAGTTACACTTGCACTTAATTGTTTTGTTTCTCTAACCTCAGGGCATAAATAGTTGCATCCTACATAAGCTCAATGCCTGTATTTCAAGACTAAATAAATGATAGCAGGCTTATAAGGCCCCTCTCATTTGTGGTGTGTCCTTCACAGGCTTTAATAGCGTGATTCACTTTTACTCAACTGTCATAAATGCCTGATGATGACACCTCCTCTCTGACAGCGACGCATGTGCATTAGTTTATAAGCTAAAGCTGTTACTCATTGTTGTCAAGACTGTCCTCCCATTGAAATATGTTTAACATTATATTAAAGCACCAGTTCTCTGAATTATGTTTACGGACATTCACTCATTAATCCGCTGCACGATACTTGCTGTCTCAGTAAGTGACTTAATTTAATAACCAAAGAGAACGAAGATGGAAATGTCCAAGGAAGGAAAAGAGTGACTTACTGGACAAGAGTTGCTTGTTAGAGAGAGCTAAAAGAAATCAAAGCAATCACACAAGACAGATGCCAAGCTGGCATTTTTGCAGTTGGACCAGTAAGAAATAACGTATTAGCCGATTTGTTATATTGTATAATATGTTTGCGTAATGCATGGCTATGTTGTTGAACAAGTCATGTCATTAATACAATTGGTAAGGTTCTGTTGATGTTGTGAAGGATTTTTTTTCCCTACCAGGGAAAAAATGTTAAGTACAGTCTTCCCAATTTACTACTACAGGCCAGTATACTGCTAGTATACTGTATATGGCTTATCATTACATGGTGCACAAATGCTGTGGTTATGTCCTGACACTAATCTGTGCTGGTGAAGATCACCATCACGTGCTAGCCACTATCTGTTGGGAGAGTTAAAGAGATCAGTTTAACATTACTTTAACAGAAAATTTTGTAAAACTGGTAATTTTCTGGACAGCTGACAAACCTCATGTTTTAGTTGATGTGATGGATTTCTCATGGAAAACAAAAAGATGCAGCTGAAAAAAGTCATGTCATTTGATGCTATTAAATTTCGCTGAAAAGAAATGACTCCTGGTCCTTAGTGTACTGTAAAAATGAGTTCATTTCTAAACAGCAGAACCCACAAATAAGGTTTAGTAAGGTAAAAAGTTTTCCTTCAGCTTCTACTATATCTATGTATTGAGGGAGACAACCAAAAGTAGTAGTAAGACAAGGAAAAAAAAAAAGAAAAAAAAAGAACTGAACCTCAGTGAAAGCTGTAAAGTCAAAACTGGAAGCAGAAGCTTCAGTTTATGTCCAACAATAACATTATGTAACTGCTGCTATTACTGTACATGGAGCAATAAAGAGATACAGTAAATCTAACTCAGTGTGTTCTCTCACAGAGGCAAAATAAATATCAGGAACTGATTACTTGGAAATAGGCGCCACTTACTTGTCGTGTCGTGACGCATAAAAAAAACGTATAACCCAGCCTGTACTTTCCATTATGGGAACATGGCAAATGTTCTCTGTTATCAGTTTGTTGCATGGCTGAATAAACATGATAATCGTAGGAATGAGAAAACCAAAGAAAATACTTTTTTGCCAACTAGAGAAATAATTAAAAGTGTAACTAAATTAAAATGACATTAAATTAAAATGTATTCTATTTCACTGAATAGTGTCATATCATACGGCTTTGTATTTATGACCGTTTCTTTGTGGACCAAATTAAATCCCACTGGTATGTCACTCACTAATTCACACAGTAGTTGTTGAATCATTTATTAGGGTCAAAGGCTGTCAGTGCAGCCGATGCACTGAGGTACCACTTGTAGATATGATTATTGTACAGTCTAAAGCAACCAAACAAAAATTTAGTATTAAAATCATAGTTTTGCAAAACACTAATTTGCTGTTAGGTCCAGAAGTATTTGGACAATGAAAAAAAAAACAAAAGATTTGTAACTAAAGCGTAGACTTTCAACATTATATTAGGAGATTTTACAAAAATATTATTATTTACCATTTAGGAATTACATCCAATTTAAGAAGAGTACCTCTGTTTTCAGGGGCTCAAGGGTATTAAGACAACTGACTGACAAGTAGTTCCAAAAGGTCTGGAGTTGATATCAGGTACTGAGTTGGCATTTGGCAGCTGTTTGACTGGAGCCATCAATATGAAATCCAAGGTGATCTTAATGCAAGTGACGGACGACCTTTACTAGGCTGAAGAAACAACAAATCCATAAGAGACAGCACAGGAGTGGCCAAATCAACAGTTTTATACATTCTTAAAAAGAAATAACATGTAAATAATAAAGGTTTACTAAAATGCAAAAAAACACTGGTAACATTCAAGATGAAACCAAGATTAACTTACAAGAATTACAGACATGGTACAGACAGTGTTATGGCATGGGCATGTATGGCTGCCAATGTAATTAGTTGAGCAATGGAGTGACGCGATCATTTTGGCTGATCAAAAATGAGACATGCTGCTGCATTTTGGATCTGTAGAGGCTTGACTGCACATGTTGGCAGTCCTGTTAGTAGGGAGTTGCAATAGTAAAGTACGGCTATAAATAGTGCCTGCACAAGAAGTTGGGTAGGATATTCCAAAAGGTAGCTTCTGATCCTACCGATACTGTAGAGGGCATATTTATACATGCACCCGAGATTATGGCAGACCTTGTGGGGATCATCTCTGAAAACCCTAATCTGATGTAGATGTTGTATTGTGGGGACGGTTTGGATGGAAAGACCAGAAGTTTTGTCTTTGAGAGATTCAGCTGGAGATGGCTCCATCTTATCCAAGCAGAAATGTTAGAAAGACAGGCAGATTTGTGCGTGACATCAGAGGTGCCAAACAGAGAGACATTTCTGAGACATGCTGCAGGACACCCAGTGGATTCACAAGTAGGGATGCAACAATCACTCACCTAGAGATGGGCTAATTTTAAATTTGATCGGCCAAAATCAGTGGCAGACCAATCAGAGATATCAGACTGAGATATCCAATTTTGTGCTGATCACATTAATTACATTAAATGCTTCGGCCAAAATCAGTGGTGGCCAATTGCCACTTTAAAAACATGCTGCACGTGTAAAAAATTAAAAATCATGCATTTGACAGATCAGCACCTAATATGTCTTCCCAGGGCTTTGACCTTGCTGTGGACATGCAAATCACAATTTTGTCCAGGATTTTTACCCCACGGAAGGTTCTAGATTTTAGGTTCTGGCAAAAAAAAAAAAAAAAATGTACATGGAACTTTTTGGTAAAAACAGTTTTCTGGAAACAGTTTTTCAATAATTTTACCGACAATCTATAAAATCACAATTCAACTTAACTAATCTTCAAAAGCCTGCTGTACACTGCACTAGTAAAAATTCCCAACACTACATCTGTTACCGTTCCTTTTATTGCACAGACGAGAAAAGGTTGTTGCAATGCTACTCCATTTGCAGCCTTCAAGGGTATTGTATGTAATTATTTATACCGTTGTATTTCCTGCATCACAATCACTTGCTGAAATGAGGTGCTGCTGTTAGTGGGAGTTTGTTCTGACTGAATGAATGAGTGCTTAGAACTTGGTATGCCATGGCTGACTGCACTCTCCACCAGACCTCTCAGTCACCAGACAGCAGCTAATAGTGCACTGCCTAAGCCCTAAAGGGATGTTCTAGCTCTCATCAGGCAGTAATGAGCAGAGGGAGCAGGAGGTATGCAGCGTCATGTCTTTGCTGTTGGCCTGGTCACTATTAATAATACATACTCTGAGGTCTGTTTAAGATGGCATATTTTTAGCTTGCTTAGCAAGACACCCATGTGTTGTACAGTAGTATATGAAGTCCAGAGGCAGACGTAGCTCACTGAAATACAGAAAGCTGGTTGTTCACCTGGACAACAGACTGGACTGGAAATGCAACACGAGGCTGTGTACAGGAAGGGACAAAGTAGACTCTAAGCTCAGGTCCTTTAATGTGTGCAACAAGATGCTGCAGATCTTTTACCAGTTTGTCGTGGCCAGTGCAATATTCTTTGCTGCTGTATGCTAGGGCAGCAGCATCAGAGCCAGCGACTACTAAAACTGAATAAAGTGATCAGGAGGTCTGGCTCTGTGCTGGGAGCTTCTCTGGAACCTTTAGAGCAGGTGGCGGACAGGAGGATGTTGCACAAAGTGCTGAACATCATGGAGAACAGCTCACATCCACAGCTACTGGTCAAACAGCAGAGTAGTTTCAGTCAGAGACTTCTGAACCTCGCTGTGACGAGGAAAGGTACAGAAAGTCATTGTGCCAACAGCCATCAGCCTGTACAATGACTTTCTGACAGAGAGACATGGTCTACTACAGTCTGCTACAGTTTAACTATATGTATTAAGACTCTATATATTTAAGTTTTTAAGTGTTACAATTGTAATTATTGTGTGTACTGTGTGTTGTTCTTTGTACTGTATTTTGTGTATTGTTAGTGTGTATTTTCTCTTGCTGAATATTCTAGTGTGTTCTGGCTGCTGCGACACCAGACTTTCCCCAATTCGGGATAAATAAAGTATCTATCTAACCATCTATCTATCCAAGCTGTCAGACTGTTGTTCGTGAATGTTTATGTACTAATGGAAAGGAGGGCAAGCTGCCACTAAGCCCATTTTATGTTACAAACATTAAAAGGTTCAATGCATGCAATTTCTGAGAAATAGGGATGTTCTGATACCCCTTTTTTTATTTTTATTATGACAATTGAAGTTACCAGAAAAGTGAAATCACTCCAAATACTGCAGTGTGTCCTTTACCATTATTAGGGGGCACCCGGCCCCACCAGAAGATCAAGTTAATTTTATTTTTATATAGTGCCAGAACACAACAGAAGTCATTTAAGGTTACCTTTCCTATAGAACAGGTCTATACACTTTCCTTTTATTAAACAAACTGTTGTTATGCTCCTGTCTAGGGGAAAACTGGACATGACATGGTGGCTTCCCCACTCTTCCCACTCCCAAGTAAAGTCAGCCCAGGAGATGCAAAACAGTTCACGAAACAGTTTCAACTTCGGAGGTGAGCATGGCCCAAAACAACAAACAAGAGTGCTAATTAATCCCTAACTACCTAACTAAAACCAAACCAAACCAAAAGACATATGCATCAACCTACTCTTCTAGCATAAACGGGAGAAAAAACGACAGGAAAATAAAAGGGCTTCTCACTCCTACCATGGCTACCAGGTGCTTAATATTTACAGTGGTCTATTTACAATGAAACAAAACATACGTTCTCTCTTGAGAAAACACTTCACTTAGTTTAACACAGCAAATGTGAGCAGACATACACCTCGATGAGTCCATGAGGGTGGTATCAGACTAGATACATCCCTACTGAGGATATGCAGATCTCAAATAATCCACAGAGCTAAAATACACCAAGTGCTGAATCTCCTAGTTTTCTTTGCAAAAACACAAACAAGTCTTCATTATGTACAATAGATCAATAGTTCTTCATACAGTAAACACAAATGCTCTGTAAATTATCCAATCAGAAGTCCACGCCATTTAGGTCAACTGGTGAATTGATGTAGAGATGTTTTTATTATACAAATATTTATGAAAACTGTATATCAGAAGTCAGGGTCAAAACATTAGAAAAAAGGGCAAATAAAGGCAATAGAGGCATACAGACTTCTGAAGTCAGTAGAATTAAACTAGACCACTATACTGCAACAAATGCACACTGAAAAAAGTCTGGAAAGTTTATGATGTACAGCACGTACCAGAATCAGACAGTAAACACTAAAATAATAAGTAAATAACACTAAAATTAATTATAGCAGCACATTAAGTAAAACCCAAGAAGTGTGACATAAAACAAATAAAACAAATAAAACATGACTCTTATAATGACTGATGATTTCCAGTGACTATTAATCCAACTTGTATTATTTCTACATTCAACAGAAAAGACAGAATCTCTATCATGATAATATAAAAGGCTAGTTTAGGGCAATATTTCATTTTGGTAAAGTCATCATCCAGCATATCAGAGTACATATATACACACACATATACACACACAGTACATTCTGCTATCATGCAAAAACACACGTGCACATATGAATAAAGAAACCTTTTCTTTCTTCTTTATTGAAAACAGACAAAACCACATCCCCAGAAGCTATGGAAATAATGAATTCAGCTGTGCTTTAGTTATGCTTATACTGTAAATACAGTATAACAATGACTCCAGAACCAACAGACTTATATCACCATGAACAACATCGGCCAATAACAACAAATATGGATTTTTTTTCCTGTTACTTCTAAAATTATAAAGCTGAGCCAGTTCGGATAATTTTTTTTACTGCAGTTAATTGCTGCAAGGGTGTTTTGACCAAAATGATTGCCTAACACAATCGTCTGATCCCCGGCCTCTCAGATGACTCACAGCTTTTAGTCATGGCTTGGATGAGATTTGTGAGGCAGCCTCTCTGAGATCAGAGTCATGAAGACTGAAGCATATTTCCAAGGCAGGATTCAGGATGTGTGTGTTGGACTTAGGAGTCATTATAAAGCTTTATTTATTTTAGACAGGCTATCATCCAACACGTCATGGTTGTACCATTGGATAACTTTTCACAGTGCCCCGGAGCCAGATGTTTAAATACACGTGCATAAAAAATGATGCATGTACCACAGTGCACACAGAAAAAACTATTCACAAAAGAAATACATCCCGTGACAATATGTGAACCTCCACAAATGAGAGGAGAGAATCATCATAGAGGATTTGTGTGGCATTTTATTCCAAACCTTTTTGCACACCATGAGTCTCAATAAATTTACAGTAAATTTTCATATAACAAAATCCTGCTGCTTCTGCCAGTAAGTACTTACATTTGAGTACTTGCCGATACCAAGTGACTATACCAATACGAGTACTTAATAATGTTGCACATGCAACATTTTTTTGATTTCAAAAACTCTATTATTTTATATAATTACCAGGAAAATGTAACAACATCAAACACTGTAATCAGATGTTGTTCGCTTTCTGACTGTGACAAAATAAAACAGACAACAGGAGACTATTATTATACACCTGCTATGGTTTGGCTGGTTGTGCGAGACCCTACGAAATCATGTACCTTCGGTCAGACAGTCTGATGATGGCTGACAATGACATACCTGAGCTCCAGCAGCTGAGGAGACAGAGGAATCTGGTATTTTCAACAACCGACGCAATAAACAAATTAGGAGCTTCTGTTCTATTTGAACAACCTGCAGGTTGTCTCTGGACATTTTCTCTAACTTCTCCAGTTTTGTAGCAGCTGTCTCCCATTGCTGGCATTAGTAAAATTATTGTAATGTGTGTTATTCCAACACTTAGTTAGCATAAAATACATATTTTTTCACTGTGCGCGGCTTTGAGACGTGTAGTCAATCTTCTCCAAAGAGCCATTCTCCACAGAGATCAAGAAGAAGTGGAGCGTTTATCTGGCTTTTTACCAACTACTTGTGCTTTTTTACCATGAGAAAGGAGGATGTGTTTTTAAATAAACACAAAACAAAAGAAAACACAAATGGATCTAATATTTGCAGTAATTCATTAGTTTGTGTGTTTAACAAACAGTGTCTACAAAAACTGGCTGCAGCCCAGTAGAGGAGATGTGCTAGGAGGTTCAATCAACCAGCTACAGACAAAACAGGGACTTTTACACATAGCTTAAAGTTTTATTGTGAAAATTAACTGAATTCTCCATCAGTCGCGTGTCTTTACTTTGTGTCTTTACTTCGTGTCTTTGTTCGTCTCACCTGCTCTGTGCTGCTTAATGTAAAGTACTAGAGTACTTGAGGGTAATATCGGACCAAATACTGGTATCGTGACATCCCTACTTAGCAGCGAAATACATTTAACACTGTGGTTGGACTGATTTAAGAGATGAAAGGAGTAGCCAAAATCTGACAATTTCAGGGTGTGTGCGCGCGCGAGTGTGTAAATTAAATGGAAACTCTTGTATAATGGATGCTTAAAGCACTAATCGGTTTGCATGGTTTTAACAAGTAAACCAGATTGATGATCATGACTTTAACAAATTCTAAATTGCAATTATGAGAGTCTGTAAGTCATAAGTAAAGTTATTAAAACTTATTTGTATTTGTTGTTTGTCATCGACATTTCCTGAAAGTTTTAGTTTGTTTCAGTCACATTGTAGTGATTTATTATATTTTTGTTAGAGCAAGTCAAGATTTGGTCAATGGAGCTTAGTTTTAAGTTTAACCATGTTTAAGTAGGTATTTTATGCTGGTTGTGCTTCATGGTGCTGTTAAGAGTTTTGTGAGCCTTTAATAATTTATATTGAATATTTTTAAGGGCACAGGTACAAACTAATAAATGTGGGCAGCAGCAAGTGAAATATAGATGAGAGTGAAAACAAAGTAAACATAAAAGGCACCATTTTTTCAGATTATCATGTTTAATCATTTCATAACTGACACTGCAGCTGACTGAACATGTGGACAGATATTTAGTGCAAAATATTTTATCTTTGCGTCACTTTGCAACTGGAGCTGACTGCGCTGGAGTTTTGCACATATGTCTGAGATAGTATCACCAGACAAGTCATTATGCTGACAGCATAAACAAGTGCAATTTGGGTGGGATTTAACGCAAGTTATTACAACCATTTAATAAAACATATGGAGGTTTGAACTTATCGTTTAATTTTAATGCTGGCTGTGATTGACAGGTGTCAAAATGACAGGGGCTGTGTAGCTGCAGACCTGTTGATTTCCTCCATATGTCTTCCCC
>OMLM01006364.1:152031-162642 GCA_900302695.1 Helostoma temminkii | reverse complement strand
TTATATTTTTATTTCAAGTAAATTCCAGAACAGAGGTAATAACCTGGACTATTGAAAAGGGTAATCAACATATTTGGCAAAGTAAACGGACAAACAGATTAATATAAAGTGACATTTCACCCGTGGAAAATGATAAACGACTTGTACCAGGACTGTTGACGGTAACGTTAGCACTGGTGTCCGTGCTGGCTGCAGCATGTTTTGCATTGAGCATCAGTGTTACCAGTGTACCAGAAATTAGGAAACTGAGAAAGATTCCGTGTCGCCATAGAGAAGTGCGATAAAATTAGGTTGTTGTTTATTTTTTTTTAACGCAATATTTTTCTGTAATTAATGAATCAAAATTAACTTGTTAAAGTCCAGGCCCTAATTATACAATTATATACTGAATGATGTGAAGTTCTTTCGCTCCTCCACTCCAATATGAGCACTTTATGAGCACTGGTTTAAAAATATACACAAACAGTGATGTTCTCTCTCTGTACAGCACAGACAGTAGCAGGAACATTACAGAGCAATATTAGACATAACACAACATTAGATACACACGGTGGTGGAATAGTGGTAGACTCAAAAGTATAGATAAGATACATTTAATTATAGTACTTTTGCATAGCTGTGTGTAGTAACACTGGGGGGGAAACTGGATGTTAGCCTCTTGTTATCTGCCTCAGTAGTATCCCATAGTATTTTTTTTTCCTGTTACCCCAAAGGTTCCTATACAGCCAATCGTTTTTGATGGTGCAAACGTTTACACACACAGCTGACTGCACAAACAGAAGTTGGAGTGTTTGTGTACACAACGTGGGAGACAGCACTTTTTGTCTCTGACAAGTCTTATACAACAGCTGATACTGCTGCAATGGTATGATGGCAAATTTTAGCTGTTCTGAAACTGTGAATTTTTCAAACCTCGAGATACCTTGGAACCAGAAACCAGTCCATGCCTAGTCACATGCAATCAGTAATTCTGCTCCTTTATGTCACCTCTACACACCTACAGTACCTCCAGCTACTTCTATAGCTCCAGCCTCATCTGTCTCTTTCACTTCCATCTTGGACAAACACTTATGTTTTATTCAAGCAGAATTCTAGTCCAGAACTAGTTTTAATGCTGCTGTCTTGTGAACTACACTGATAAAAGCATCAGCACACTGTGTGTATGAACTGGCCTCAACTGGGAAATAGAAAATATTATAAAGGCAGCAAAAGGCAGTATTTCAGTATTTCAGACCTTTGAGGAACACACTGTCTCAAAGTAAATATACTTGTTATATATAAATGTTATAAAGATAGTCACTTGGCAAAGCGGTGCCATCGTGCCAGTCTATATTTAAATTTATTAGTGCATTAGGTTATCATCACTCATTTCTCCTCAGACACCATAAATGACAGGGCTCCAAATCAAAAAGAGTGTTTAAGACACTGTGGGTGGATATCTTTGTATTTTTAATACATGTACAGTTCACCACCTGTACCCGCAGCTGTCAACACTGGTACATGTAAACTTGCTTTATTACTGTGGGGAAATAACACATAAGATGCCTTGTGAGTCATGTCTGCATTGTGCCACTCTGCCAACTGCTGTAAGGGCACACGCTCTGTCAGACCAGGCACATTGACCTGTCAACTCACAGTATGTAGCTCTACATGTTTAATATGATCCTCAGGGAAACACACATTAAGCAAGGCATACTGAGATAACTAAACTACAAGATCAGAGGGAAGTGTAGTGTTAAAAAGAAGGCATACGTTCTACCCTGGTACAGATGAGGGAACCAACCACTTTCCTCGAGCCTTAACATGACCTTAACTGAGTTATAAAAAGAGGCTTAGTCTTTTCATAACTCATATTTACTGATGTGGACAAAATTGTTGGTACCCTTCGGTTACGGGAAGAAAAACTCATTGAAATAACGTGACACTGACAAAACTAATGATTAAAAATTTACTATAAATTAACTAATAAAAATCAGACATTGCTTTTAAACTGTAGTTAAACAGAAGCATTTAAAAAAAACTAACTAATGAAACTGACCTGGACAAAAATGATGGTACCCCCTAGGAAATTGAAAGATTGAAAAAAATTGACCATAAGGACATGTTAAACTAAAGTGTGTCCTGTAATTATCATCACAACTGTCATAAAACCAAAATATCATGGTGTGTCCCAAACTGAACATGGACCACAGGAATCTAAGTAAAGAGTTGTCTCAGGAAATTAGAAAGTAAATTATAGACAAACATTTTAAAGGTTAAGGCTATGACACCATCTCCAAGAAGCTTGATGTTCCTGTGACTACAGTTCTGCATATTTTTCAGAAGTTTAAGGTCCACAGGTCTGTAGCCAACTTCCCTGGACATGGCTGCAAAAGGAAAATTACTGACAAATTGAACAGGCGGATAATGTGAATGGTAACCAGAACAACTTCCATAGAGATTAGAGGTGAACTCCAAAGTCAAGGTACATCAGCGCCCGATCGCACCATCAGTCCCTGTTTGACTTGATAGAAGACGACTGAGGAGGAGTCCACTGCTGAGAGTAAATCATAAAAAGCGAAACTGGAACTTGCCACAAAGTTCCTGGGAGAATTTTCTTTGGACAGGTGAAACAAAACTGGAACTGTTTGGCAAGTCACATGAGCTCTAAATTTACAGATGAAAAAATAAAGCATACAAAGACAAAAACACTGTACCTACTGTGAAACATGGAGGAGGCTCGGTTATGTTTTGGGGCTGCTTTAGTGCATGTGGCACACGGCTTCTTGAATCTGTCCAGCGTTCAATGAAATCTCAAGTCTATCAAAGCGTTCTGGAGCAACACGGGTGCCCAGTGTCAGAAAACATGGTCTCAGTCGCATGTCATGGACTCCAACACAATAATGACCCACAGCTAAAAACACCAAGAATGGCTAAGAACAAAACACTGGACAATTCTGAGCATGATCCCTGATCTAAATCCTATTGAACATTTGTGGAAAGATTTGAAAAATGCAGTCTGGAGAAGGCACCCTTTAAACCCGGGACAGCTGGAGAAGTTTGCTCATGAGGAGTGGGCCAAAATACCTGTGGACGGGTGCAGAAGTCTCATTGAGGGTTACAGAAATTGCTTAATTGCAGTGATTGCTTCAAAAGGTTGTGCAACAAAATATTAAGTTAAGGGTGCCATCATTTTTGTCCAGGCCAGCTTCATTAGTTTTTAACTGCTTCCATTGAACCACAATTCAAAAGCAATGTCTGATTTTCACTAGGTTACGTTTCATTAAAGTTTTGTGTCTTATTACTTTTGTCAGTTTCACATTATTTCAGGGAACATTGTGTGTTTTTCTTTCATTAACAGAAGGGTACCAACAATTCTGTCCACGTCTTTATGCTCACTTGACACAATGATTTGTGTTCTAGTCACTGAAAACAGAAAAAAATTGTTTTTTTGTGTATTGTCGTATTGTTTGTAATTGCAGTATTGTGTATTTTTTATTATGTATTATTTAATCTCTTATAATCCTAAACAATTGTATTCATAGGGTTTGTCTTTAGATAACATGTTAAACGTAACTCATTTTAATTAAAAAAAATTTAAATACAATACAAATACAATAAATAAAATAGGTTTGTGTCACAAATTACTGTATTTTCCAAAGCAGAATTAATACTAACATTCCAGTTTTGTAAAATGACTAGTATTAAAGACCATCAAGTCAGCATTTCTTCATTTTCAATTGGTACAGTTTAATTTTTAAGAATAGTTTTTCAATTTTGCATACGTCTTGTCTCTCTGTCCTCTTGTCTAATATCTGAGGAAATGTACATATGGCACAAACTGAACGGATTGTGACAGTGGTGCAGTATGTGGCTGTTCATGTGGAATTTTAATAAGCAGCATGCACACACACATTTAGACACATACATGTGGACAAATATCTGCCATCTGTCTGAAATGAATTCACTTTCCTACATCCGCCGGAGGAAAATGTAATCTCAGCAAACCCAAACCAATCTGGAATAGTATAAATGATGTACCTGCCCAATTCATATGCCTAAAACCTCTGATCCCTAGTTATCCACTTAATTTCTGACAATTTCATGACACCATGAGCACTGACTGCATAGCAGGTACATGGTCCATATCGGAGATCATCATTTCCATGAAAATAAGCAGAGCAGACGGGTGGACAGCACTCTTAACGAGCACTGAGATATAATCCCCTACAGCCGATCAATAAACGACTTGTGGAAGTAACTCATCATCAGCGCGCTCGCTCTCCTCACCCCTCAAGCAAAGTGCTGAGGCAAGGTTCTCCCCATATCCACAGATGTGATGGCCTCATTTAGACACAAGTAGCCTGCTGGCAGCAAGTCTGTCTCATTTCATTGATCTCCTCAGCTCAGATCTTAGAAATATGACTGAGAGCTGATTTCCTAATGGGACCGCAAATGCTAGCAGTAGGGCCGCAGCCAGTCTGCATGATGTACGACAGGCAGATGGACAGGTCACTCTTCTTCTCATTGTCAGCTAATTGCTTCTCTGCTATGCCTCGTGCCTCGGTTGGGCCATGGCTAATTGCCGGCTGGGCTTGTTTCCACTCTCACACCCAGCCCCCATCCTGTTTTAGATCAATGTCACACATAGATACATACTGTACATCACCCCCTCACACCTATCTACTTTGTCCTGCTCCATACATGTCCTCACAGGGGACACAGCTGAGGTAATGACTAATCGTTGCTGTTGCAGTGACGTACACACATTTATGGCCCCCATTAGGGCAACACCCTGTTTCATATTCAGGCATACACAGCCCACAACTATACATTATCTGAATTTGGACGGGCTTTTAGAATGTATTGATTTTAATAGTCAAGGTAATATGTGACTCAGTCTTTCTACTGATGATATCTTTCCACAATATTAAGAAGGTGGCTGATAAGATCAGTGCAGTCAATCATTTTGAAGGGTAATATTTTTTTCCAGTACCCAAACTCAACATCAGTTAATTTCAAGATCAAATCAGAAAATTTTATTGAACTTGAGTTATTAAAAAGTAAACCTCCATAATAAAATGGAACTAATTGGAAAAAGAAACGGCTCATAATTCTTTACTTGTGTCCATCATAATTTATCTTCATTATTAGGTTTGGTTATTGAACCTCATTTTCTTACTAGCTAATGATTTATTTAAAGATTTGGTTCTTCACAAATGACAGTTGACAACAGAGGTTATTTACATACACGTACAATGTCAATATGTAGCGTTATTTAACTTTTCCTAGTTTCCCAATAAGGTCTTTATGTGATGGATGCAGACTGGAGGTCACACTGTGTGTGTTTCTGAATATGTGTATGTACAGTGGGTAACAACGCAAAAACACAATGTCAGATTTTTTATGTTATTAGAAGTGTAAAAGTATTTTTGGCAGGACAATTTCAGCAATGGCGCTTTGCCACTGTGTAAGTAATTAATGGGTTACACTGAGGTACAGAAGCGGTTGTCCTCTAGTTAATCGATCGCAGATGGCGTCATTCTCTCATGGAAAGCGATGCCAAAGTAATGTCTGTGAAACGATGAGGGCTTGAGCAAACTATGACTACATCAATCAAAAAGTAGTAATTTGTGTGACCTGAAACAAAGCTCAGACATCTAAGCGAGAAAAAAAAATGAGAGACTGCTTGTAACAACAGGGGAATGAAGGTTATTAAACTTCTGTACCTACTATAAGAAAAAGGTTAATCGAGATGTAAAGGAAATGTGATCAGCTAGAATGACATTACTCAAAGAATCTGCATCCTCCAGCTCTCATCTTAATTAAACACAACAGGGTGACCTTACCGATTTCCCCTCTTTTAAGATCTGCAGAGTCCTAATATGTTGCTAATAAAACACATAAATCACAAGCCTTTCCAATTAAAGTTTCAGGAAACAGGAAATCTTTACATTATGCACATCTCTCCAGCAGTACAGCTCAATCTGAGGTTCAAGAGGAAAGAAAATGACACTTGTTCCACTGTAGGCTTACAACATTAGCCTCACTGGTACGCTATTCATTTACCAATTACCGTGACTCTGGGCCTTATTGATCCTGCAGTTGGGCCACAATTCATCCACGTTGACTCCCAAAGTCTCACCTACAAACAAAACAGAATCTCACTTCAGCCTCTGTTTAGGATAAATGACTCCAGGAATCCATACTCCACAATCAATGCAGTTAAAACAGTAATAATTAGTAGAAAAATGAAAAATTAACCATTACACAGTCAGGCACTATATAAACACATCATCCTCCTCTACACAAAGTTCTGTGGCACTATGACATAAGGTTACGCAAACCTCAACAGCAACAAGAGATTAGGAAAAGTCATTCCAAGTTTTTGTTTCGGTGACCGTGAAAATTGTGTTCATGATGACATTTTCAGTACCATGTAATATTTAATGATATTTTTTGCTATCTTTACAATTTCCAACTTTGTCCCCACATCATTATAAATGAACTGAAGCACAGACAACTTTTTTTTTCAACAAATGATGAAAAAAAAGACAGTTTGATACATCTCTGACATGACAAGCATAACAGTTGTGTTATGCAAATAGACTTATAAATTAATCATGACATATGTGAAGCATGTGACTTAAATGCCACTGGAAAAGTAGTAGCAGACAAGCATAAGACATAGGGGACACAATGAGGAGACTGTGGCATTCATTGAATTAATAAAGAAAACAAAGGCAAATTCGTTTTTCTTTTTTGTTTGATGTTTCTATCTTTCTGTCATCTTCTGCTTCAATGATTTAATGGCACCCATGTGGAGAAATAGTGCCACCAACTGTCTTGATGCATGCAACTCCTGATATTTGCCTAACAGTACATACTGAATTTTCACCCGTCATCAGATTTGCCAAAAAAAATGTGCACTACATGTACAACTGACAACAACAAGCAATAAACTGGAATGCACACATGCTGCCGTTTGCAATTATCATGCATGAACGTAAGTAATGGGAGAGATGCTCTCACAGCAACAGCCACTATGATTGACCTTAGCACTCAAGTCAAACCCAGGCAAGGAGTCAGGGAAAGAAAACACTAAACAAGAATATGATGTTGAAATACGAGGGAGTAAGATGAGCATGACAATACATAAGTCAGAGTAAGTCCTGCGTCCAGTGTTCTGTATTTATCCTGCATTATTCATTGCACCACCAGAGTAATCCAGGATGATTTATACTGCTCATCATTTACATGCTATTATCTATTAGATTAAGGATTAAAATAATGAGTTGACAATCCCTAACGTAGGGGGCATGCTTCCTGCAGGGATACACTGAGTTAGAAGTCCGTCACAAGAAGCTGAGGCTAAAGCAGATCCAGAATAAACTGGCTGTGGTGATTTATGGTTGTAAAAGTTAAAACCGGAGGGGAAATGCTTCATATATTATTAATTCATGCAGTACTGTCGACAAATCAAAACAGTAATTACCGACACAAGGAACAGAAAGAAAAAAAAAAACAAAAACATCTAAGCCCAGAGCAACTGTGTGCAGATTAAATTCATGGTATAGGATGGTTAATCGATACCTCCTCTATTCCCTCAAGAGACTTGTTTTTAGTATTATTACCAGAATTGACAGAGCAGATTGCAGGAAATTGATCAGCGGTGGCTGATGAGGTATAAATACATAAAGTACCGATAGAATGGGGATTGTTTTGCAAGTAGTACAAAATTAAAGTTTTTTCTCACTCTTTTATAAGAACAGAGAAACTCTGCGAATGGTGTTAGATGACATTCAGGGTACTTCCAGATTCCCTGCTTTTGTGTAAATGTGTGCAGCTATCACCATGTTAGCTCAGAGGAAAAAAACAACTTTTTTCATTACTAGATTCCAGCCACTTTTATGCAGCAGTTTTTCATCCTTATGATCAGTACAGTAAATTGATTTTGTCGATAAACAGACTGACATGCTGTCAATTTGGCAAACAGACAATTTTTACTTTACTATTTCCATCTAATCAATGTTAATCATAATATCATAATGGCAAACACTGTATGAAAGTTTTTATGTTGGAAAAAAAAAATGGAGCTAATATCTGGATTTACAGAGCATTTTATGAACTGCTCCTTATGATGTGCGTACTGTAAAAGGAACTCTATAAGTTGTGTCACATTAAACAAAACAGCACCATAATCTAAAGCCTCCAAAAATACCATATTTTGAATTAACACTTCTCTATAATAGTGTCAACAAAAACTACACATGTAAGGATTTATGTCATAGTCACCAATTAAATAATAAAAGTTTACTAATAAAAAATAATGGCAACTACAAAGGGCATCTAAAGTCATTATTACTACAGTGTTTAAATATCTTAAATATTCGGTAATTTGGCTGCAATGGCAAGTACTGACAGTGATATTTTAAAAAACAGTACAGTTGATTTATTTATGTAATGTTACTCATTTTTTAACTTGTGGCCTAAAGATGAAAGTTAGGTTTAAGAAAATTCTGGTGTAATACATCAAATAGTAACATTTATATTTATTACTGTTAATTGTCCCCAATTCAATAAATGTAAACATCAATAATAGTAAACACCTTTACTATAATGATATGTAGCATACAGAAAACAAAACACCTTTACCTTAGCATGATCTAAGCTAGCTTGTGTAGCTACTTACCTGAACATCCGCCATGTTTTCTCCCCCTGCTCCGCATTTCGGTAAAAAGCCCGCTAATTAAAGCTTGGCTGGCCACAGCAGGGGACAGTAATAAGTAAACACGGTTGTTATTTACACATATACATCCTGAAGCAACACATGAATCTTTAGGGGTGTGAGTGTAGTCATAAAATACAACATAAACGGCAGAAACAGTGCTGTCTGTAGCAGTTCAACAGCTGGTTGAACACACCTGTAATTACCACAAACCAGTGGGCGGGGCATAGACGGTTTAAATAGGAGCAGCTTCTTCTTCTCTGATTTTAATGGCGGGCTACAACCAATGTGGTCTGTGCTGCCATCCACTGTACAACAGTGAATAACATGACTTATCCAGGAATATAAACCCAGTTTCAGTACCAAACTCAATGTATGTAATTTTGCTTAAAGTACAAACATATTAAAATATAATCTAACATGCCCATTTCATTATAAGGCATATTATATTACTTTTTATTTAAGTTATCAATGCAGTTTTGTAGAAAAGCTGATGAAGCTGGGGCTAATTTGAATCTATTTACAGCTGGGCAGACTACTGGGGGACCTATTTTTCTTCTCTCCATCTAGTCATACTCCACCATTGCATGCCATTAACTTTGCATCTCCTCTCTCCGTAGTTGTGCTTCCCTCGCTCTCTCTCTTTTCTGCAGGTATCCTCACCTTGGAGCTGTAGCTGGCCTATCCAACCTGCACAGTGTTTTGTTGTTGTTTCTTCTTGTTGCTGATTTATGGTTTGTTATTGTTTCCTCTCTTCCTTTCCACTTCCCCAACCCCTCGAGGCAGATGGTCACCCACTGTGACCTTGGTTCTGCTGGAGGTTACTTCCATTAAAGGGAGTTTTTCCTCTTTACTGTCTCCTAGTGCTGCTCAAGGAGGATTTGTTGGGTTTTCTATATAATTCATGTAGTCGCACTGTTAAATTCTCTAAGGTCTTAAACCTTGTATTGTGAACTGCCTTTAGATGACTTTTATTGTAAACTGATGCTGTATAAATTAACTGAATGAAACTGAATTGAATAGCTTGTGAATTTTCTTTCACTTGTACAGTTTTATCTTAACTTGGACCTATATAATGCATCATAATTTATTTGTGTAATGACAGTACTTTGTATTATTACTCTATCAGTCAAGTAAATATAGTAAATGAGCTACCCCAAACTGCTCAAAATTCCAGTACTTAATATGCTTATGCTTCATTTTATTTGCAGCACAAATCAATTGTGGATTTTTCTTCCAGTCTGCCCTTTGGTCAACCTATCATAGCTAGCCTATTGCACCGGTTAAATTACATTTGTTAAAAACTGAGCATTCATCAAGGCTAAAAAAGGATTTTGTTGCAGATACTTTTATTGTGTTTGCTAAAATATTCATAGAAGAAGAAGGCTATTGAAGGTTAAAACCTAAATGAACAGGTTTATGGAAGACATAAAAGCCCCAAACGTTTTCTGTTGACAAGGACTCATCTAAAATTTATTTATATTGCGTTCTTGGATTCGATTTTTTTTATATTACTTTATTTCATTTGCTCTCTTGTTGTTACAAAATTAATGAATTATTGCACTATTAGTATCTAAGATTCTGCTATATGAGCTTAATGCTTTTCTTGGCATCTTAAAATTGAAAAGAAACCTAATAAAAACTATAAGTAATAAACAATTCATTGTGGAAGGTAGTGAAACATCTGAAACAAATAAAACTGATTTAACAACTGGTGCCAGTGGTATTCGAAGGTGCAGCTTTATTTAATATGTGGCAGTGTGTTTTTGTTTGTTTTTCATGTCAGAAAAGGGCATATATTTATTGGATACTGCAAGCAGATACACTGATGTGTTGAATTATTAATTAATTATGAATTATTAGTTGCCAACATATTTACTGATCTGAGAGATTTTCTTTTACTA
>OMLM01006364.1:117601-152011 GCA_900302695.1 Helostoma temminkii | reverse complement strand
ACTTTTATCATTGAGTGCAAAAGATTAGCTTCACATTCCAGCAATAAGTGGCCCATTTTAGAAAACATTTTACTACACGCTTTAAGTCAAATTTAATGATTTACATTAAAGGACAATGTGTCATCCATTCTTTAGAGAGTATATCCCACTTTTTAGATGACACACTGAAGTCTCAGTGCTAAAATATTGTAGGAGCCATTTTTAGTTTCATGTATGATTGTAATAATGTTTACTCCTCCGCCTGCCATGGAGCACTTTGATGAGTAGGTAATTAGAAGTGTATTTAAGACAGTGTTACTGCTTGGGGTGGAGACAACAGTTTCTGACCATGCTTATTTTAACATGTTAATCCTGATGAGCTCGTCTCCATGCAGTGCCCCAGGTTTGGTTCTTTTGATTGTACATTTATTTACTAGACTATGTTGAAGATCTGCACTGGTGAGCAGTTAACTTAACATGTATTAAATTTCCTACTTTTTCTCATGCATACAATTAACTGCACACATCTAAACAAATGCAAAACCAGCACAACTTGCCTCAGGGTGGGTGGTCATCTGCCTTGACCAGTTGGGGTGAGTGAAAAGTGGGGAGAGAAAAGAACAACAAGCAAGAGACAAGACAAGTTTGCACACAGCAAATATATAGCTCAGAGGCCGAGGATACCTGCAGAAAGGTAAAGAGAGAGGGAAACAAAGAGGAAGTAGCACAACTGTCAGAGAGAGAAAATACAAAGTTAATGACATTCAATGGTGACATTTCAAGTAGGAATGGGAAAATTAACCAAAACATATTGATACACGATGCAAGTGCAATGGTAGAATTGATGCAATTGTTATCCGGAGTGATATATTTAACAACTTGAAAATGTCTTCACACTCGAAGAGAGGGGTGTCACGTAATATAACTGTAACACAATAAATAAAATTACTGCATCCTTCAGGGGGTACTCATGATGAATGCAAGATGATGGCAAAAGGAGCTGTCAAGAATTTGACTGACAAACACATTGCTAATGTTTCAGTATTTGATTCTGTGCCATAGACAGACACATCATGGATCACAATAACACAATGTTTTCCTGTTTTGCAGATGATGTTTTCTGTTGTGTTCAGTGTTTGTGGTAAAGTCTTGGCCAGGAACTTGCAGTTTCCATAGCAGACCAGGGTTGTAGGTGGTCAAAAGGCTCCTCTGTAGAACATACTGAGGATGAGTGGAGGCTCACCTCACCTTCAATTCTGACACATCTTCCTCTCTGCATCTTTCTTTTAACTCACAAAGTAACATTAATAATACACCACAGAATCCAAAACTCACATCAACCACATACTCACAAACACTTTTAGAAAATAATAGAGCTGACTGACCTTGAAGAGGAAAAATAAAACAAAGAAAAAAAAAACACAAAGGCAGCGCAAAATGCTCATTAAGCCCCAGGTAATTAATTAGGAATGTTCAGATTTAGTCATGGCTAAATACCCAGCAGTGAAGAACTAAATTGCAGAGAAGTGAGTGCTAATTAGGCCTGTCTGTAAAGCTGTGATGTGTTTTATTTATGACTGCATTTCTGGAGCGTTTTCTCCTTTTATGCGGCACTACCATGGTGACTGGCCAATTTTATGCCGCTGGGTTTGAACTCCGGATGTCACAGAGCAATCATAAATCTTATTATTGGGTGGAATGAGTATGTTAATAATATAAAACCAGAACAGTTTATGAATATTCATAGTTCCTATGATAGATCTGGGTAAGGCTTTATGAGTTGGCTTATAGCTCTGCCCTGGGCAGACAGCTCATTCTTAACAGCTATTCATTATTTGAAGGTGTCACTGTGGACTGGCTCATCTGTAAAAGTGGTTTTCAGTGTCGAGTCAAATAGTTTAGGATCTTGGAGACTTCTCTAAAGCACTGAATGTGACACTGTTAACATGCTTTTATATATGTTTTATTTGCTGTCTCTTCTACTTTACAGTTTAAAGGGTTACTCCAGCAGAGTAGTATTGCCTTAATAAATAAACAAGCATCAATCTGCCATAGCGAGTCAGCAAGAAGAAGATATAGGTTGGTTTAATGATTACTTTCCAGATACACAGATGTTATTTAAGATGGGATCCTGCATTAGCTCGCAGTTTTATGCCAAAAGTTTGGGTTATTTTACTTATGTTTCTGTGTTTATGCTTTTCTCAACATTTACTGTACATTAAAAAAGCTGAGGTTTCCACCTATTATAGGTATTTAGAATATTACCATTCAGTGGCACCCCCAGGGGCAGTGGGGTGGCCAGCCATTTTTTCCAGGGTGGCCATGGCCACTGTTACCATTGTATCATTATATTTCTATTCACGTATTTTAGTGTATTGTTTGGTGAAATGGAAAAGCAGCAGGGAAGGTTTCACAAAGAAGGAATATGAGCCCCAGTTTTCCAGAAGTTTTGGGACAATGACAGAGTTTTATGATTTTGCCTTTATACACCACCACAATTGCTTTGATTTAAACCAATCAAGGTGTGATCTTTATGACTTTCAGCTTTATTTAAAGAGGTTTCGCTAAAATATGCCATTTACCATTTTGCCCTGTTTTAAAACATCTGTGTCTGAATTTCATCTGCTTCTATTTTACTGTGTTTCGCAAAACAGCCAATTAACAGTGTACTGACCTCAAGAAAGTCTGCAGAACATCACTGGAAGGCCCACAGTGCATTTCAGCAACAGCACTACAGCTTCCAGGGGATACAGGCTCCTGTCATCAGCCCTGCCCTTGGCTTTCTCAGTTAGTTCAAAGACCCCGTGGGGTATCCAGTATTCATAATTAATTGATCTAATTCATGTTTCGTTCTTTTTATAGTACCTGTTTACTTACAGTAAAGCTTTCTTCTCACCCCCTACAGCACTTCTGATCAAGCACATTATCATCAGGTCGAAGTGTGTCAGTGTCACAGCAGGGTAAGTGTGAAGTGAATATATGGTTTGTTTTATCTGCTCCCTGACGCTGTCACATTCAGAGAAAAACAGATCACACACAGTGGGGGCAACACAACATGGGGCATGCATATTTCAAATGCTCAATCTGAAGAGCTGTCACCACCACATGGTTTCTCAGTTGCTAAGGCCTTGATGGGGATGCAGCCTTTCTGGTGGGGTTAACATCCATATTGAACGATGTTGCTGGTTGTGTGGCAGCAATGTGTTCTAAGAGAGGAGAGCAGAATATTGTCTGTCTGATATTGGTACAAACTTTTCATGAAGCTGTGAGTCAAGATAAAAGAAAATTAAATATAATCAGGATCAGAACTGGGGCATCACTAGCATCACAGTTTCTACAACAGTGTGAGAAAACAGGCAGCAGATGTACAGTGACAATTTTCTGTAGATTCTTCCTGCTTTCTGACTGATTTGACAAAACATATACAGGAAGGGTTCATCAAAAAATAATTAAGGTAGAACTCACATAAACATAATCCAACAAGTAATTCTTCAAAAACACAGGCATGAGGCAATGTGGTGTCCCTAATATTATCACTTTCTTTGCAATAATGAGCATTAATATTGCTTTATGTGTTATAAATAAGAAAAAGCCAGTTGTTCATCTTAACATTTTGACCCAAGTGAAACAAGTCCAGTTGCCGTGACTCGGATTCTACGTAACTTCAACTGGATGACGGAGAATCCTCACAGACATAATAAAATATGAACAATTTAAAACTGTGATCTATAAGCTTTATTCTGGACTGGTTGAAGTCTATTGTGGTTTGTCTTATTTTACTGCAGACTATGTGACTTAGCAGTACTCCAGATGATATAGCCCTAATGTACTGATGACGTCTTTCATGATGGAGTGACATGGGAAGAACATTCTCTTGCCACAACTATCCCTTTTCCCATTTTCTTAATTATACTATCGGCATGCTGAGCTCAAGAAAGATGGTGGTTTAGAGTCATTTCATCTGATTAAATTGTTCAGCAATAAAATATCAGGTGTATGGCCATTGGCAAAAGATGTGTTAAAAATCATTAAATTAGTGCTATTACAATAATAACATACATTCATTAGGAACCATATTGAAATAAAACTATACAATAAAACAGAGTATCATTGCATATTTTGCTGAAAAATGTCAGCAGTGGAGGAAGGTAAAAGGTTAAAGCTCCCAGTAAATCTCTTCTTTAAAATTGTCACATAAATAAAATTATTAAGCACATATACTAAAAAGTAACCCACTTCAGAATGATTCTCCCAGTAATTTTACCTTCGCAGTTGGTCAATAACAAAGCATCGTATTTCTGAATATGAGCATCACATTTTAAAATAAAAATATACTAGTAGTTAGCATATTTGTATAAATATGCTGATGCTTCCCACCAGTACAAACTTTACAGGTACCTTTTAGCATCGGTATGGAGATGCCAACTGGACTAAAATGTGAACTGTGAATACTGCTGTTACAAGAGTTAGACAAAGGGAACCTGTTCTGTCCAGTGTATCTGACCTGCATGGTTTGTTTTCTGCACTTTTGGCTAGACACAATCTTTGCACGAGATCGTTTATGCCCCCTTTCAGTGTTTTTATTGAAAATATATATCTTTAGTTTAATCATCACTACACTGGTTACTGTATATTTCCCATCAATCCTCTGCACACATACTGATACCAGCACGCCCTGCATGTGAACACATGCTTTCTTTACTCACACGTGTTTGTTCTGAGGCAAGAGATCTATTCAGCAAAAGTAAAGTTACCAAAAAGAAGACTGGATGTGAACAAATGACTGAATGAGCTGGGAAGAGAAAATCTCCCCCTTGTGGCATTCCCATTTATAGGAGCCGAAGATCACTTCAGATTAAGGTCAATAGCAACCATCTGCTGCCCTCTGCTGGAGAAAGGTAGTCTGCTTTGTGTTTTATTTTTGTGGTTGTACAATGTTTTTAAAACTAGTTTTCTCTGCACCAGCTCCACATACTTTATATATACTTGTATAAAGACTTATGGGCTGAATGGATAGAATCTTTAACAGGCAAAAGTTGTCAATGTATAAATATGCAAATACTGTATGCTATAATTTAGGACATACATCATAGCACAGGATGTAATTTAGTTAATTACACCATTAATTCACCTTTACAAATTCAGATTGTAACTCCACATATATGACCCATATGGCATAGAAAGTATATGAAATGAAGAATCATAGGGGGAAGGGGCAGTCATTTTGAAATAATTAAAGAACTGAATTTAATTATTATTTATCCTTAGTAAAAGTAACATTCACATTAGAAAAGAAAGCATCTTTTTATCCGCATGATGATTACACAAACATTCCTCTCTGTCTTTAATAAGGATGAACTGAAGAAACATAAGGCCTCATGAGAAAAGGAAATGTTTGCTTTTCACTCGGTAAATTTCAGCCTTATATCCACTCTAATACCTTGTCATTACTTTCACTTAATCAATGTTTAAAAACCCTCTGGTGTTGTGTAACAGAGCGAGCACAGTACAGTACCTGTCTCAGCTTGCAATGTTGAAATAAAGACCAGCGATTAAATGTTTGAAGTGCCAGTTCGCTTCCAGGAGCAGCTGACAGAGCACAGAGCAGTACAAAACAACTACTGTCAACGTTGGAAAACACTCGCATTTGCATGAATTAAACCTCTAAAGCAAAGAACAAGTGAAGACATAAATGCACGTTGCTCAAGACTGTGTAGAAACCAAATTTGAAAGAAGCTTCTACTTTTTTATTGGGTACATTTTTGTAATAGATTTTGTGCAAACAACACTAAGTATTTAAATCTGCTTCAGGAAAGACATAACTGCTTTGGGACGTAATGTAAAAACTATCTGAACCGAGCTTAAATAAAGGCTACAAACATGTCATCATAGGAGATATTTCAGCTAAAAACAGAAAACAATGTGTCTGTGTTCTACATACACATTAACATTGATCCATGTGATCTTTAGATCAGATCATAGACTTAACAATTGACTTTAATGAGCTTCCTGAAATGTGTCGACGAGTTAATTAAAGCCACAGAAAGGCAGGACGATCCTACTGGTTTCAATCCCTTTACAGGCTCACATCATGTAGTACCAGACATTCAACAGAAACCTGGTCAACAAAGCAGAAAAATGTGCATAATCCCTTTGCCATATCCTATTAAAGTCAGCACATTTTGTCGATTTTGATAAAATTCTGAACAACTGTGACAGTAAAAAAAAAAAAAAACTTAGATAAATAAAAAAGGTACTGTACATTGGGTCAAGCACTTTTACAGATCACATTGAATTTTCCTTCAAAAAGCAAGTAATAAACACACTTGTGTACTTGTGTACACGGTCTCACATTAAACCTACATTCAGTTTAACCATCAGTCAAAAACGGTTGTTCTCAAACATTCTATTAAAAAAAAAACATGCACAGTCACTTTGTGATAAGGAAATCTTATAACGTGTCCTTAAAGGAAGCCCTTTACAGTGATAGAGAATAGACACCATGATGACTAAATGACAGCAGATCATCTGTTTGTTTGTTTTTTTACAAATTTTACAGAATTTGTTGCATCTAAACTTAATCTGAATTGAATCTATGTTGCATGTTTGTTATTGTTTGCCAATTATAAATGAAGTCATTTCAGCACATATGCTAAATAAATTGGGCCCAGCAATGATTAATGTGATATAGCATTAAATAATAATCAAATTTAATATCACTTGCTGCTTTTTACTTGATTTAAAAATTGTAATCCTTCACTACTACTTTCATTGCTGCTACTACTGCTGCTAGTACCATTGTGAGTAATTTGATGCTACTGTAACAAATGCTATTACTGCTGCTGAAAGTGAAATGTCAGAAACTGTTAAAAGCTATATTCTATTTTTGATAGCATGTTTAACAGAAATGGTTTGAACAGTATTTGGTAATATCATGTAAATGAAAGAGCACACTTGATGCTCTTTCTTAAAGTTTGGCGTAATGTTTAAAGTATTTTCTTGCAGGAGAATAATAATAAGCATAATCGCTGAAAGAAAAAAAAAGCCAGTGAGAACTGAAGTTCACTGCTAGTGGAGCATTTAGCCTCTACAGAAGCAGATAGTTTCTTAGTGATGTAAATGAAGACTGGATATTAGTTACCAAGTGTCTTCTGAGTGTGTAAACAGGGATTGTTTGCTGCCACATTTACCATTAAAACTTTATAAGGGGATATCTCCTTATTGCACAATGAATTGGTAACTCAGTTTTTCCTCCACATTCCAAAATGGCGTACAGACGTAACAGACTTGTGTCAATGTAATGTGTCCTGAGTACTGTGCATTATGCAGCGTAACTATGAGTAAAATAAGGGCAATAATACTTCTCTCTTAACTCATGTTGCAGGACTTTTGGTTGTGTTGGATCAGTAGAGTGTTCTTACGCGTACAGGCCAGACAATTAGGCAGACAGCAGGCTTGTTGGGACACAAACCATGACAAAAGGCAGTCCAAATAAGGAACTGGACAGATAAAAATAAGAGCTGCTTAGCTTCCCATTCTTGGCCCTGATTGGAGCCATGAGCGCTAAATATAAAAGCTTGTGGTTTCTTGTGTCTCGCCTCTATTGCATTTCACAACTCCCTTATTTCATTATAGTATTGTTACTGTCTTCTGACCCTAAAACCTCAAGAAAGAGGAAGTCTCACATGGGGCTGAAGCTGAAGCTATGTCATCAAATACAAACAAACTCATCGCGCTGTGAAAACTACTAATACTACACTGTCGTCTCCCACGGACACCTGGAATATCAGATCCTTTCTGAAGAAATGGACATCAGTCTCTCCCTTTGCAACACTTTTTAAATATCTCAAGGAATCCTGTAACTCAAAGCAGATAGGCCTCAGACAATCAGTACACTTTCCCCTTGTCCACTCTGTACAGAGTATGGCGTCTTTTTCCTGGGGTTTGGTAACTTGGCAGTATCCCCAGAGGGTCTCATTTAGAGTGCTGTGCAGCAGAGCTGGCAGCCAAAGAGCCGCAGATCCTCGTGGATCTGCAGCCAAATCAGAGGCTCGGTACTCTGTATGCTCTCAGTAGTCCATGGGGACTTGGGCAAGAGGGTGTCCTCTTCCGCCTTGTCAGTATTTATTAATCCCGAAGATCCTCACGCCGTGCAGCTGCGGCAACTTGGGGATGAGAACAGTGAGCAAGGAAACGGTGTTGACCACAAAATGGACCCGATCGTATTTCGTGTAGAAGCTGGTTAGGATATACCTGAGTCAGAGATAAATAAGAGAACAAGTAATGATTACAGGTATATAGAAATTTAGCTCCAGACTTTTGTTGATGAGCTTAAAGTAAAGAAGAAAAAAAACATCCCTTTGAGTACACAAAAACCTCACTAATCCGTGACACCATTTCAGAACAAACAGACTGCAACCTCAGCCCTGATAAACTGAACTAAAATACTGATCTACATCTAGAAAGCTCGTCTTTATTTCAGACAACATCCTGACACCATGATGGCTAGATGTCAGCACTGGACAGAAAGGTTGACATTTCTGGAGAAGAGGGGGAGAGAAAACTAAACAAACATTTTTAAGAAGCTACACAGAGGGACTTTACATCCTATTTGCAGCTGAACAAGCGAGGACGTGTGTAAAAAAAAAAAAAAAAAAAAAAAAAAAAAAAAAAAAAAAGGCTCCTAAAAGACCTTCGCAGATGTGCAGCTCTTCCATCTGGACCACTCGTCTCTTCCTGTTGGCCAGGGTTGTGAAACAAAACAATGAAGCTGGTGCAGAAAACAGTATACACCTGCAAAACTGCAATCGCTACAATGTTCAAGCTGAGCTGGCAAATAAACCCCCGGGAATCAGAGTGCTTCCTGTAAACTGAACTCTCCTGGTTAATGAGAACAGAAAAGGGCATTAAAGCAGCAAGAAGCGCTGCTGCAAAGACTTGTGAGTTTGGCTCGTACTGGGCAGCAGCGTTTCTAATCAATTAATGCTCTTCTACAGTATTTTGTAAAAAGTACATTATCCACAGTTCGACAGTAACAACAGATATTCCACCTTTAAAGCTAATTACAAGGAGGTACCTGATTTGTTGATTGTATCAGACACAGCCCACGACCTATGGGAGCTGAGCGCTACTGATACACAAATTGTAATTTGAACAGCCTCCCAGCTTATGACAGGTTGCTCACTCTATGCCCTGTGTTACTTTCCTCATGTAAACTCGACACAATGAATTTTGTGATAAGTCTACTTAGGTCAAGAAGACAGAAATATCCAGTTTCCTGGATATTTTATATGATTTGCAGGTGTTGGGGAGCCGGAGACCCCAAGTTCAATCCATAGCAGCAGTGTTTACGGTGTCCACCTATAAAACACAACTGGAGCTGGTGGGTAGGAAGCCAGTGAGGGATCATTGTTGTGGTACTACTAAAGCTACGTGCTTGAGTTTAGATACATGTTTAATAATCAGCGTTCTGCTGCACCTGAAGGCTGATACAAGCATGAACGTTTGAAGGGCCACTTACAGGACGATAGGTGTGATGGTGAGGAACTTGCGTGAAGCAGTAAACTGCACACCGTAGTCCATCTGCTCCCAGTGTGTGAGGAGGCGGGCCTTGCCCTGATCTGGGGTCTCGAAGGGCGTCCCTTTGACCGTGTGGAGCAGAAGGTACATGCACTGCAAAAGGACATGAGGAACATAGTCAGAGCCAGAAGTGCAGTATAAGATCTAAATCACATAGTGGTGAACGCTGCCTGTGCCTGTGCCGTGAGTTCAAAGGAATAGGTTGTACAATAACATGCAGTGTTTTCAGTAAGTTCATGATGCAAGACTGAGGAGCTTATTAACACTCTGTGACGCTTTCTCAGAAGAATCTGCTTTATTTTGAAAACCTGTGCTTCGTTTGTTTCTGTTCCTAATCTGTCTCTCTACCTTTACTCACTGCATCTAAGAACCGCTACATGTGCCCTTCGCTGACCTGAACTGTTGCATAAACATTAAGCCGAACTTTGGCGCTACTGAAGCCTACAGTGTGGACATTTGGCTCCACTGACCAGATTGTGGATGAGGTTGGTGAGAGTCCAGACCACAGGAACGCTGGCAAAGGGAATGCTGAGCAGGATAATGTGCAGGAGGCCGATGCCCAGGATGTAAGAGAGCCACATTCCCCTGCTGTTCATTACTCGGGTGTTGGGGTTCACCTCACTGTGTGCCGTGCCCACGTTCATGATGGTGGAGGTGCTACTTCAAGGCACCCGATGACGTGCACACAGTAAATGAGCTGAGTTTGAATCCAGCTGGTGTGACTCTCTGTCTGCTGTAAGATAATCAGAAACATGTCTGGGCATGAGTATCAACAGACTGTGTTTGGTCAGTCACAGTCTAGAAGATGTTTTAACACATGGACCGTCTATAACTTTAGCTAAATAACTAAATCACTTCTATGTGGGGCTGGATGACAATGCAATATAATAACTTACCAACCTTTAAGGTAATCTCATGTTTTTTTTAACCTTAAATTGGCTTTTCAATTTTGCAAAATTTAAATTAATAAAAAAATGTTTTCACACACACAATGACTTTTATATTATACAATTAATAACACATTTGTATACGATTGTTCATTCAGAATTTTCATGAATACCTGCCATCATTCTGTTGTGTTTTCACTTGGGGCCTTTCACAAAGTCTGGTCAACAACATTTGGACTGATAAAGAGTAAACAATGTAGCAACAAGCGCTTGTTGTTGGAGCATGCAGTTCTGTGAGCTGTCATGTAAGTGGCTACATAATAATCCTTAACGTGAGTGACTGCACACGGAGATCTACAAGTGGCGCTACTGGAAATAAATGTGCACTAATATCTGTCACATTTGACGGAGTTTTAAAGCAATAAAACACTCACTGCAGAGAAAAATGGCTTCAACTCCGACTTGTATTGGCACTAGTCCGTTATCACAGTTTTTGTCTCAAAGATGCCTTCTGTTATGTAACTGATACTCTCACTGGGAGCCTGGTGAGGCTCCAGTGTTTCGACCAGTCCCCGGGAAGTATCCTTCAGCTCCAAACGTGCTGCTAAGTGCTGCGGTCCGGCTCGTAGACACACAATCAAACGAGACGCATCCACTTTTCCTTCGTCTTCTGGCCAACAGCTGGTGACAACACGGCACCGTTTATGATGTAACGTCATCTCTGGTCGTTTTCACGGCCCTCATCTTTCGGGTGAGCGTGTAACTCCTCGCATTGTGCTGTGGTTGGCTGTCCTGCGTCACGTGGCCTCGACTGACCTATCACCGTCCAATGCGTTGAAAGCTGGTGGACCACGCCCCCTTTTAGCGTCACGCTGAGGGCGGAACAGACGCTCATAACTGACACTGGATATTTGGTAACGTGAAAATTAAAACATTAACTAAACTGACTGAAAACTATTATTATTATAATGTTTTTTATTTTTAAAATACATTTGAAGTACTGAAATCCCTTCAAATACCTTTGAAGTAACTTTCAAATTTACATCTGATAATACCTTAGTATTTATATATATTTATTCATGTGTTTGAGTGATCATTTATCTTTTAATTAATTTTCAATTAAGATTATTTACATAACTCACAAATCATAACAAACAAAAGTCATCTCAAGGCACTTTACCATGTAACGTTCAATACAACTATGTGGAATTATACTGAAAACCCAACTAATCCTCCTTGAGCTGCACTAGGAGACAGAGGAGAGGAAAAACTTCCTTTAACAGAAGGGACCTCCAGCAAAACCAGGCTCACTGTGGGCGGCCATCTGCCTTGACCGGTTGGGGTGAGTGGAAAGAAAGAGAGAGAAGAACAACAGAGTAATTAATACTTTTTCAATCCCCTTAGGTATGTTATATTGCATTTGAATGTTAAGTTTACCATCATAACCACTTCTCAATTATCTCAAGAGTCGTGGGAGTGCTGAAGTCTATTCCAGATGTCACTGGGCAAGAGGCAGGGTTCACCCCGGACAGGCCACCAGACAGACAACCAGCTTAGCAACATATAAGAAAAATGGTTGTGTATCTACCAATATGTGACCACACAGCTGCCTTCACATTATTGCAAGTGCATCTTTTATTTTTTAAATCTTGTGGACAGGAAGCTGATGTTCATAAACTAGAGTACTGGTGCAAAAAATGCATTTTGACCCAATGAAGATGATAAAGTAGATAAAAGGTCAGATAATTTTACATATTTTACATTCAATGCTGTTGACTGCACCAAAGTTTTGTAGTAAACAGTTAAATGAGGCGCTGCTGAACTTAGAGATAAAACACTCGTGTACATTGACTGAAAGGCTGACGATACATAGGTTTGCCTTGTGCCTTTGTCCTTTTTTAACGCCAATGACGACACTGTACTGTTGAAACATTATTCTTCTTCCACAAATGAAGACAACAAATCTTTCAGTGCGCTCCGCTCCATTCTCTCTCATACTGCTGAGACATTTCCGTCCACAAACATCAACCTTATAGGGGCACTGGAGCAACAGTTGTGATAACACAGTCAGCAGATTTCACCCTCAGCCCATGAATGTTTTGTTTTGTTTTGTTTTGTGATTAAAATACTGTTACAAATAAAAATATATTTCCTTTATATTCACTTCACCAAGAGATAGTTTAATTAGAGCCATTGGCTCTGACACATCTCTGGTTAGGACTTGATACCTGTGTATAAAAGTAGGCCCTTGACTCCTTTTGTTGCCAAGCGAGTGAAGACCTTCCTAGAGGCGATGAAAAATGACTGACGAGTCTGATACTTTGGTCCCAAAATCAAAGATCAACAGTGTCATGTTCTAGATCCCAAGATAAGCCCTGATACTAATTTAAGCCTACTGTAGCCTCAGGCTTAAAGGGTCAACTGTGTTCTACTTGCATGCAATGTTACACGACACCCACTGTTTGGAAGGGTACCCCTGTGATGAGAGGCATCAAACAGGTCTGGCCGACTGACAGCGGACCCTCTCATATGTTCATAGCCCTGGGTGGGTATAGCTGGGTTAGCTATGTAAACCTAGAGCTCTGTTCAACTGCGAACTATGAATGGCAACGCAGTGAGATCATTGCTGGCAGTGGAACAAAGGACAAATACATGAGAATGATAAAACACACCTCAGAAGAAGGGGGCAAACGATAACGCCTACCTGCGGTATCAGATCAGCACGTCACCATGTTTGTGTATTTGACACTGACGGACACATTTCTGGTTTGAAAGGGAGCAACAAACTTCCAGTAACACCAGCAACATAAATGCACTTTCAAGTGTGAAAACTATATTTATTACTTAGGCCAATAGTGTAAGTAACAAAAGCATGTTGAAGGTGAAAAGGTAGATTGTCTCAGGCTACAAATATTTGAAGTCTGAACTATACAAATATGACAATTATCAATCAATAAGATGCGATTAGTTCCTTAGACCTCAGAATTTTGCTTTCTTGTTTGTTTGTATAAAACCCATCTGAAAAAACTACACTGTACCAAGAAAGAATGGATAATTGGACATCTGATATTTACCATAAGACAATTCTGACTTTTATCAGTGCCAACGATAAAATCCAAGCTTCAAAGTCCAGTGGTCGTATTAATTACTCAAAACCATATTATTCCTAAATGTTTAGATTTGTCGCTCTATACTTTGCTTAATGCCTCCAGGACATCGGGATAAGGCTTTCAGACGTAATGCGATTCTCTTAATAGCGCTCACAACAGCAGTAAAAGCTTTTAATGATCAGATGCATTTCGGTTCTGACGTCACTTAATGTCTTTAGCTGTTGGTCTAGTCACAACTGTATCAACAAAGAAAGGACCATTATGCCTGGTCTACATTATCCAGTGTTTTCAATTTGATGTTTTTATACAGTTCAGTACTTCAACAGCAAATCAAATCTTTCTAGGTACTGACGTTTGTGCAGTCCTCAAATTATTGTTATAGTGTCCTTTCTTTGTTGTAGCAGAGAATGCAATCGACAGTCGATCGGTGCCAGATGTTGCACTGATGTTGCAATTCATTCAGTGTGGTAATTTAACCCTAACCTTTAGCCAATCCCATCAATGAAAACACTATCTGCTTGGCCAGATATGTCCTAATAAAAACACAAATGCACAAGTAAAGTGTGCAGAAGTATCTAAAGTATGCAGACAGTCCAAATTTCTTTCTGTTCCTCGTTTTATGTATTTTAAAATAAACACAACACAATACCACTTTAGATTATGTCACAATTGATGACAGGTTACTAACTCAGCTGACTAAATAAAAAAACAAAAACTTCAGCTTACTTGACAATAATAATTGTGTGTGACCAGTAGATGTCACCATTAACACACTCTGACACACACTCTGCCATCCTGCAGTATCTTCTGTGATACTCCTACAGGGAAATCACTCCAGTACATGCACATTGGTGCAGCCAAGCTTAGTAAGCAAACTTCGTTCTCTGTGTTTTTCTGCTTCTCACCATTAATCGACATTTCTGCCACTAGTAAATAAACATAAATACAGCTATAATCATGTAGCTCTGCAGCAGTGCGTGCTTTTTAAATACTTGCAAACTGTAATGCAGATATTTAGGATGTGTCTATGTACAGTTTATAATATCTGCTAGCACTTATTTTCTTCAAACCTTATACGTTTTTCCTTTGCAAAGAGGAAGGGACTAGTTTTTCTCTAATGAAAATGTTTGAGAGAAGCTTTGACTCAACTTTGTCGTAATTTTGGAGGCTGTGGTTTGAAGTGGTTGTGTAATTGTCCATCCTTACCTTCATTACATTACATTAAAATCAAATATCTGACCATTTTATATTTTCACTCAAAAATACAGTCTAATTTGGAGTCAGCATTCATTGTGTTTCTTGTCATTTCATGTATGAATTTCCAGCATTTTCCGCAGCCCCTGCCAACTGTTAAGCAACGTGAAAATGCTTGTTGAACTCCATGAAAACAGATGACACAGATGAACTTAGCCACGGTGAAGCCAAAAAGAGGATTTGTTCAAATTCAAGAAAGATGATAGCTGAAGTTGAAGAAAAATGTAAAACATTCCCAACAAAATACATCTGATTATTTTTGCTAATTACTATCAGCTCTAACTGAGCTCGGCTATAGAAATGCAGAAATATGCACGAGAATTTACACAAATGTTTTCTTAAGGTCACTGGCTGTGGGGTTTGTATGGCCTGTAGATGAGCTAGATGTGACAGGAATGACACTGATGGGGCGGTTTACTACAATAGGAGAGGTGGACTTGTGACCCAGGCAGGCTTGGATGATAGCCTCGCTGGAAAAGGCTGACGCAGGGAGTCCATTATTGCCCCTGGAGGAAGCTGAGGATTAGAACACCAAAGAATTTCAATAAAAGAAGTGTCTGTTTGGGGGTCGGGGAGGGGCAGAAGGATGGTGGAGGTGGTGGGGTTCCCCTCATTGTCCCAACAGTGATTGAGAGCAAGAGGAGGGGAGTGGGACGGCATTGTGTTTGCAGCTCCTCAGAAGAAGGTGGTTATTAGGGGGGATGGCTGAGGAGGGGTGAAGGATGGGGAAGCTGTTGACTCTTCATCTTGTGTGAACAAAGTCTCTGGCACATAGCCCTCTTCTGTCCCTCTGTCCTGGACTCCCTTGTTTACGAGTGCCATGAATCCTGTCCCTCTCGCTGGGGACCCCCACCAATCCAACCTGCACTGCAGCACATTGTGGAGCTTAAGTGCCCTTTAATTAGGCCTCCTCAGTGTCCGGCTGAAGACCGCTGAGGGTTTAGGCTCTTCCCTGTGGGACCTTGCTGAGCACACAAATAGAGCTTCCCTCACACAGTCGGGATGAAGTGTTTGCTGCTCTAATGAAAAAGGTTTATTTGGGAGAAGAGCTCTTGTTGTCTATGCCCCATGTCTTAAGAAGTCCTGACAAAGGCACTGATATTGTCTTTAACACTCTCCCATTTCCAGGACACATTAGCAGGGACTCAGCCACTGAGAGGCACATCTTTTCCAAATGTCTCTAGACAAATCATGACAGTAAACATGATGTTCTTCATATACAAACACAACAGACTGCACACTGGGGCCTATTACCGTCATCATATTATTATCTTGTATTAATTAATTAGCCAATGACTTCACAGACGGAAGCAACAGAAAATCTGTCTGAGTGGAAGTGAAGTGGAAAGTTTCCATGTTGTGCGCTGTCTACAACAGCATGAATTCAAGCAAAAATAGAGCGTGAATTCACATAAATTCACTTGTCCGCATGCACAGCTTTGTCATTGTGGTGGAGCACATTTCATTATCATAACAGCAAAAGGCACAGAAGCCATGGTATAAAAGGGGAAGTGGGCAAGAGGCATTGGGAATCTGCTGAACTGCTCCAGCAAAATGAGTAATTCCTGGATGCCACATTGTGTGAAGAGCTTACAGCGTGAGGGCTCTGAAAGGACAAGGCAAAGAAAGGATATAAACATGGGAGCTAGTGAAATAAAGTGAAAGATGGAAGGAATGAGAGACTCAGACGATAGATGAAAAGAAGTTGGTGAAGGGAGCAGGGCGGGATTGGGCGTGTTCAGAAACTTTTTCGCTACAGCCCAGTGTGTGTAGATACCCTCCTAATCCTGGTTTTATTGGCTGCCTGTGTCCAGCCATGCTGGTCGGATTGAGTCGGGAGAGTGGAGAGGTGGGGGGGCCGAACACATGTCCTTCTTTGTGGTAATACGCTGATTAGGCCTGAGAAAGAGCCGGACCTGGTTACGGCCTTTCTCAGGTCACCGTAGAAACCGTCCCTGTAGGGGACCTCTGTGTGTGCCTCCCCCTCCTGTGCACCTACAGATGCAGACCCGCAGAGTGAGGCCTTCCTTTGCAGACATTCGAACAAAACACCACCACAAGTGTTGATCAGTCATTCCAAGAACAGGCTGCGATGTTGTTGACCTTATTCTGCCTTCCCAGACAGTTCACGTTGCACTTGTGGCCTCAACCTGGGACACGTGGTTCCAATGTTGTTGAGATGCTGACCGCAGACTGATTCTTCTGCCTGCACTCATAAATTACACCCCATCCATTCCTGGCTCCCGGCCCTGCACACAGTCTGTCGCTCCTACAGATAAACTGTCATCCAAATCCCAGAGCTGAGCTATGCACATTTTTGACGATGCCGTAACACACAACAATGTTCGTGATTGAAAGCAGACCGCCCTAATTGTCAGCACCACCATGACATACCGCATCTTGACTTGAGGCACTGAAAAGTCATCTTTATTGGTATAATGTAGAAGACTCCCCACCACAACTGGCAAGACAGCAGGCTTCATACAAGTTTCACAAGGATATCTATCAATTACTGTCACATTTAGAGACTCACTGGGCCCCCCCTCCCTCCATTCAAACAGGGCGGTAGGTCGAGTGCTGCTCAGTCACTGCCTGTTTTCCTATCTTCTTTGTTATGGAGAAATAAAACACAGAAGGGGTGAGTGAAGGGGGGCACTCCACTACTGACCTCCAGACTGTGGTCACTGGGCTCTCCTCCTGTGATGGGCACTCAGCCTCCTCTCTGCAGAGTGCACACTCCCAGCCCCTGCTGAGCGACCTTCCAGCCCCCTCAGTCCACCAAGCTCACTCATGCCCCGGAGGACTTCAGCAGAAAGACCACAGCCCCCAAGCCATTAGACATGAGCGGGAAAGAATAGTGACATTTTGCCAAAGTATAAAACTGCTAGTGTGTTTAGAATCACCCGAGCGACCGTGTTTGTATTAGAAAGGCACGCACATTAAAATCTCTGATTTAACAACTGTTATTTTTGAGTAACCTTGGCATCTCACCTCAGCATCATTAATGTGTGGTCCACATTGAATCTTCACACTAAAATACTAAAATGATGTTTTGCAGCGTTACCAAATCCCAATCAAAACATCCATCACTTGCTTGTATTAAAATTTGGAAACAGTGCTCCCAAAGACTGGCTTCCATATGACTCCACACTCTGGATCAGCTGTGAAACCGATCAGGTCTCATCTGACAAAAACATAATTGTATTTGTAATACACATTTACATCTTCACCACTCACATAATGAAGCACAATTAGCTTGTGTATGATGCAAATATCTATCGGCAACTTGGTGAGAAGATCAAAATAATCCCAAAGACTCATATTCATATTTATAAAAAGAAAGTTATGTCCTGGGAGGTCAAGTCTGAAATTTTTATTGTGACTGGTTGTAAAATGCCTTTTCCAGTGATCATGTCTTTGCTTTCCATCCTTCCCACGATGACAGACTGAAAAGACTGTTATCACTACTACTAGCTTTGTTTGATCTCGGCTTGGTATCTTGTTTGTATTCACCCTGATCAGTTTCCTTGTAGGTGAATCAAATGCATGGTTACTTCAGGCTAAGTCCATCACAAGTGTCCCACCCTGCTCCTTCACTCTCTGTCTCACCTCCTCTCCTTCTTCCCCCTGTCGCCCCCCCCCCACAGCCCATCAGAATGACAATGGTATTGATGTAAAATGTGTCGCCTTTGGGCCACTGAAGCATATAACCTCTGCATGCCTGGCCCAGCCACCACCACACTTTATGGCTTTATTGTGTCCCCTTTTATGTCTTCTCCTGTTGGGGTGGGCGGACAACAATTTAGAAAATTCACTGTATATGTCCCTGTGAGTGGCACGGAGATTATGCGTGTGCTGACGTGTGTCTCTGCATGTTTGGTATATGCATGTATATCCGGATCAATTAGTCAGGGCGCAACCCCTAAAAATCAACGTGTCAACATGTACGTCAGCGTGTGTGAACCCTGTACCCTGAGGAGGAGCTGGCCTACATCCCCTCACCTACCTCCAGCCACTTTGGGGAATTATTTTTCTCAGTGATCAAGGATGAAACAAGTTGAGTAACAACTCTACTCTACCTTTTCATGTGTCCCTCCCTATACCTCCCTCTCTCATTTCCCTCCCTCCCTCTTTTCACTCTTCCCTTTCTTTTCCACATTACCAGGGGGTGGCGTGTGATTGACAGATGGGAACGAATAATAATTTTTTTTCGTAACCTAAGGCCATCTTCTGTGATTGGCTTGCCAGCTGACATCTCCAAACCTCATTCCCTCCGCCTCTCCCCCCACGTTAATATTGGGCCTGTGGATGAGGCATCCTGAGGGAGAAAAAAGTAGAGAGAGAGAGAAAAAGATATCTACCTTAGGGAAGAACCTCAGAGAGAGGGAGGGAAGGAGAGGACGGGTAGGAGCGTGTGTGCATGTGTGTAAGAGACACTTATTCTCTTAACTACTAGGAGACAGACACACTTTCCTGGCCTGACTAAAAGAAGGGGGGAAAACAGGAGGAAGATTTTTTTTAAATATAATTTTAATTTTCCCCCTCATTCAACAATCAAGCTGCCCTAAAGCTTCTCTTCCTGGAAACTCTTCATTCTTCATTGCCTACTGGAAGTTCTATGTATTGATTCATTTACCCTCTCACACACTTCAAGGCTTACCTAATGGATTTGTATCTGATTGGATATTTGATGTGTGTGTGGTTGTCCAACTCACGGGTGCTTGGAGGCTATCCCATCTGGTGGTGAGTAGAAATCCACAGTTTCAGCATCAAACCCTGGCCGCATAAAGAGAGAGAGTCTTTTTGGTCAAATGATCATTTCTGAGAGGGCAGAATGTGCACTTTCAGTTGACTGCGTGGAAAAATGTTCTCCGGCCCAGTCCAAAGAATCTTAACCTCAAATACTAGTGTAACGGAAAAGGCTCGCCATTCTTTTCCCCTCTACACTTAGGTCCATGTATCATATTAAAACATGCTGTAATTGTTTTGTTTGGAAACCATTTATTAATTAAAATGAGTTGAATTCTTTTTTAAATTTAAATTAGTTTGTGGCTACAATGTTGATATGGATTATTTAAGCACTGTAGGGATGATTTCTAGTCAGAATGATCATTTATTACTACATAAATTGTGGCCACCACTAATAGACAACAACAACAGTGGTGTTGCTCATGAACTCAGCAAAACCTCAATAAAGTTCCCTTCTTCTAAACCAAAATTTACTTATTTACTGATGTAAAAACATACGATTTCAACACAATTTTAGGAATAATTAGTTTTGTTTGTTATTGTGCATCTCTGTTCTACAATGAGGCCCGAACACATGCTGTAAATTCAATCTTTTTTGTTGTTGTTGTTGTTTTTCTTTTTGGCAGATGCATAATAAGTGTTAAACACAATTAGTTTGACACTAACAAAGTTCTACATAATTTAAAAAATATTACAAATTTGCAGTGTGTTGTGGGGCATCAGTTGTAATGAAATCAATTCTTTTTTTGGAAAAAACACTTAAGCATAACATTTTGCTTTTCAGTTGTGCCACAATTCACCCCCTCCTCAACGGATTTGTCAGGGCACAATATGTTTAGGTGCCGCAGGGTTGTATTCTTTGTTAAATTAAACCAGATCGCTTTTGGCACCAGCAACTGAAATTTAGAGGTTTATCTCATTACAAATTCAGCTACATGCAGCTGACCTCATAGCTCTTGGTCTCCTTTTGTAACATAAAGCTTCTATTTTGGAGATATTTGTGTAGGCGTATGACAAAGCTCTTTTGGCTCGGGACACAATACTTGTCAGAGCTATTGCACTTTTAGTAGCCTAACTAGCATGTGGTCCCACCATAGTGCTGTCCAAACCACGAGCATCTTCTGGTTTCATTTACAGAGCAGGCAGCTGCCAAGCACACAGGCCACAGGGCTGAAGTGTTAATGGCAAAGAGGACTTTACACTCACTCCTGGCTTCAGCCACAACCATCAGACACCAGTGACAAAGAGTCTGGGATGCTCTGTGCGAGAATTACCTGCAGCTGTTCAGTTCAAGCAGCTTACATGACACCGGTATAATGTTCAAACCTTAACAATGCAGACCACCTTTGATTTGGGTAACAAATTTTGAAGTGTATGCGTGGTAGTGGTTACTGGGAAGGTGGAAAGATGAAAAGCCGAAGCCATGGCTCCAGGTGACCGGGCAGGTGCTGAGGAATGGGTGTCAAACAGCGCTGTCAGTGGCATCACCCCGGGGTGTCAAAACGTGTCCAAAAGGAGACAAAATGAGGTTGTGTGTCAAACAAGAGGTTGCAGAGTTTCAGTAAGGGCCCAGGCAGCGCTCCTCTAAGCTTCTGTCTCAGGGGTGATGACTTGGCCATAAATTCTCCAGCCGAGGTGGGACGGGTTGGAGGGAAGAGGAGTCTTGACTGCTTTATGCCTGGCAGCCTTGCTTTTACAAGATGGGGTGTTGAAAACAAAACAGGGCATAAATAACTCCAGTGATATGCACATATGCATGGTTGAAGATGAGGTGTAGTAGAAAGAAAAGGCATAGCAGACTAATGAGGTGGGTTTGGAGAGGCGAGGCAGAGCAGTAAATTGCCTTCTTGAAATGCAAGAATGTTGGGAAAAACAGTAGTTTTACACAAAATGGCCAAAATCAAGTTTGAGAGAATTCATGACAATTTAATGTTATGTTGTGACCTCACATTGTTCACAGGTCCCACAGTGTTGCTACCCAGTTATCTGGCAACATCATTGTTTCTGTGTGATTTGAAAACAAAAAAAATGTCTGTCTGAAATGTTTTGGTTTCACCTTTAAACCTTTGTTTGTGTAATGGAGGGATATCAAAATACAAGAGGCTGAGGATTATGACATAATATGCTTGTTCTTGTTAAGAGCCAAAGTCGTTAATAAGAGTCACGGCTGGGATTGTATTAAGCCAGTGTGGTTTAACTCATCAACCATCATCAGAACTGCTTAAGCCACTCTGTCAGCTAGCAGTGTATTTGTGTTGCGTAAACCCTGATCGTTGTAAGTGAATGAATCGCGTTAGTCACTTTCAGCATTCTTCAGCAAGGAATTACCTCTGTTGAATTTCCTCCAGTAGAAGCCATTGTGCATCAGCAGTGATTGCCGCTTTAACGCTCTCATATCACACAGCACAGCCACAAGATATTGAAATCCACTCACTGCTGTTCTCTTAATCCTCTGTTAAGCAGACACATGTACACTTGACATAAAGATTGCTAAAAACATAAACATTTTAGATTTTAAGATTTACACTTATTGTATGAAATAAAAGAGATGATTTAGAAAGAGAAAACTGATATAATTGGTGTTGAATGAACAAAAGGGTTTTGAAACATCAGTCAAAAATGCAGATAATATATATAAGGTTAGTATCTTGAAAATACACAGATAGTTACATATAACATCCTTTAATTAACATTCTGACATATATGAGGCTAGACTCAGCTTCCTGAGTTAAACTGTGTTTGCAGTTAGAAGCACAACTTGTGGAAGTTTTAGGAACCACAGGGGCCTCACTAATATCGTGGCATGACTCTTGAAAGATCTCACGCAAAGCCATCTAGGTTTACCAGACTTCCCAGTCTATACACAGACCTTTCTAGTTCAACCTGAGCGGCTTAAATGGGGCTCTAGAGTCCATCTCTGGGTCTCAGGAATGTCATTATCTGACTGTGACCCCCCCACCTCCAATCCTCAATCCAATCTTCAACCCCAAAACCCCTACTATTGGCGAAGGGATAACTTAAATGATTCTTACCGGGGGAAAATCCTCCGTCGGCAGTCTTATGTGAAAAGATCAAGCATGTTCGGGTATTGTTCTGTGCAGTGGAAGGTGGAGAAAGGAGCAGGAAAGTCCAGAAGAATGTCATTCATAGGAAACTTCAGGGTTCCATTAGGGATGGCTGAGGGCTGTAATAGGGCCAGGGTCAAAGGTATTTTTGAGCTAAAGCCCAAGAAAAAAGTCTCCACATAGAGCGTGAGACGAATATATGCCTAAAAAGTAAGTGTCTATGTACACACAGTGTGTTTTAAAATAGACCTCAGGCCTAAGCAGGTGCATTGCCACTGCTAAAACATAATACTGTTCAAGGAGCTGAATCAAAACAGGGTTTATCGTCCTGTGACAACACAATTGAGTGTATTATTATGAGCTAACTTCAAACTGCGTTGCACAATGACCAAAACTACAGCACTCGTGTGCTGATCCGACATGTTACAAAATACAGCGAACAATCATGTAAGGATGACGTTATACAGTCAAACCCATGTTAGGTGAGAGCTTCAAAGGAGAGTGGTATTTCAAAGCAGTGAAGGCGAGTCCTAATCTTCTCCCATCATCAAAGCGCATGCAATGCGTTCTTGTAGGAAATGACAAAGTCCCCCAGTGCACAGCTATTAGTGGCACTAAAACACAGGCCAGGACAGTTCCTCAAAGGGAAAAGGAAACAGCCAGGGGCAATGAGATCATTAGGGGACACGTATGGAGACACACACACACACAAACACACACACATGCAATGGTTAAAGTCTTCATTACATGGCTGATCTTGCTTGTATGGCTTATTACAGAGGTTAATTATTAGCAGAAAGCAATTTCTCTGACACACAACTTCAGTGACAAAGATGTGTTCATCGCACCTGTACAGCTGTTAGTTAGTTTAAAACCTCAGGTCACTGACCAGGTCAGTGTGGAGAGGAAGAGAGGAGTATCAGTCAATAAATGACAAGGGGTCAAATTAGAAAGTTGTCAAAAATGGCGCATGGAATTATTTTAAATAGGCGTCACATCGTTGTGACACCCAACATGTTTAGTAGTCAGTGCACACAGTGAAACAACTTGCTCTTATTTACTCTCACTGAGGGCTGGGTATAGTTAAAGTTTATTATATTTATTTTCCCAACATTTTAACTCTATTTTTTATTCAAATGAGCCAAATGGAAAAGAAAGAAAATAGAAACTCTAAATAAAACAGTTACAACAGAGAAGACGGTATATTTCAACCACCGTGCACCCAATATGTATGGATGTATGATGCTCAGATTGAGGAGCAAAAACATCGATGACAATTATTTTCATCAAGATGAATCAAGGGTTCGGGCTGTTAAGCAGTGTGAGCTCTCTGCAGCACAGCCTGTGAGTGAAACATCTGCACCCTGACAAGCTGTTTTCACATCCCAAATATCAGACGTTATTTTTAAATGAACCAAGCATGAGAAAGTCAACAGCAATTAGGTTTTTAATGACTTTTAAAAACACTGCGGCGTTTTAAATTTCTAAAAAGAAATTCCAGACATACAATGGAAGATTCCAGACAATCCATTACGAGTTATGATTTGCATAGGATGCATTACTGCTGAGAAGTCAAGCAGCAGTGCCAACAAGCTGCCCCTAATGAACAGTGACAGAGAACAATGCACTGTTTGAGTTGTGGTTCAGACTCTCATTTAAACAGGCTCTGTCCTTTTAAGACAACAGCTGGACTTGTGTCCACCTACATAAGACAGACCACAACACCAGTCTTCCAGTTTGACATGAATTTGTCAGTGCCTTGTATTCTCCTGTGCAGAGCTGCTGCAGCTCTCAGGAAGGTTCACAAGTTTACACTCTGTTCAGTTTCCCACTTTGTGTTACTCATCTCTCAGTCTGCAGAGAGAGAGAGAGAGAGAACGAGAGAGAGAGAGGGGAGAGGAGGGGAGGCAAAGGAGGTAGAAAGAAAGAACAGGTTGGAACATTTTTCAGGGGTCCTGTCATTTTTTATCTGATCAGCCAGGAGCTGTTGGACTACAAATCAAAAGTGTGCCAAAGAAAAAGGGAAGACAACAAAACACAGACAGGAGCTTTGCATTCCAGCCTCCACAAGGAAAAGTCCCATCCTCGGGCAAAGCCGGCAACTTTCCTTGGCCCACTTACTCTCTTTCGAGTGTCTTTATCTCTCTGTTGACTCTGCTGTGGGATTTATAAATGAGATTCTGATGGCAATGTTTTCAGTGCACGTCTCCAACTGCTCTGCCAGGGCCTCATTTAGCAACATGATGCCCTCCAGGCAAATCTGACAAGTTGAGCTGCAGCGTCAACATATAGAGGTAAATTAGAGGTAGATTAGAGTTTAATGCAAACAATGTTTTCACAGACTGTAACTGCAGAGGCCTTTACAGAAGCCTGGAACTCACAGAAGAAGTGACAGAAGCCACTTAGGACTCAAAACCTCAGGCACAAACTCAGCATAAGCTAACATTATTAATTTCTCTTTAGTGAAATAAGTTAACTTGTGCAGACACGGCTAAGAATGACTGGCACCCATCATCAGTAATTACTACGGAAAATCATTGCAATACGACAGCATTTTAACAAATCTGAATCAATGACGCTGCTCCTCTTGACCTGATAGCGTTAACACGGGGAGTCTCCCATGTAATAAAATGAAATGGAAAATTTTATCATTGTGTGTAAAAGTTTTCAGCTCGTCCTTCTACGGCGGTTCATGCCTGCATGTTTTCATTTTCCAGGCACTGAACAGTGCCGAAGGAATAGCAATGGGAGAATGTGTGATGTGGATTGTGACAGGTCTCTAATCCGTCTCTCTTCTTTGTGCTTCACTCTCATACGTTGTTCAGCACGTCAACAATGCGAAGTACTTTTTCTTAACCTAGTCGATGCAATAATAGTATAAAAGCAAATCTTAATGGAAGCTACTCTAACTGAAATCATAAAGAATAATTCAACTCTGCAAACTAAACAGTCTAAATGAAAACTGGACATTATACTATAGTGGTGTTGTATTAGTTTTACACAGATGTACCTAATGTCTGGTTCCTAGTTACCATTGGTAGCTAAGTACTGTACTCAAGTATAGTGTTGAGATACTTCCACTTTACTTAAGTGTTGCCAGATTTTGCAACCTCATCACTACATTTCAGAGGAAAATATCATCATTTTTACACAACTCTGTTAAATGCAACCTTTCGTTTTTTGAGCTGAGAAATAGTAGAATAGAAAACAAACGTTAGTAGCCAAATATGTGTAATAAAAGGACTGAAAATACAGGTCATACACTAAGGCATCTCTTCTCTGAATATATGACTGAAGCATATTGGTGACGTTCTTCCCCCAACTTTCATGTAAATTCATTCTACATCGTTCTACATTTAAAAAATCACACTGAAAACACAAAGATAATATTTAACTAGTCCTATTTCAAGCCATATTTAACAGAAAAAACAAAACAGCATGTCATTTGAGAAAAGGCTGCTTACCTGTGTCTAAACGACATTCCCAGATTCCTCAAACATCTTTGTAACGTGACTATTGTCATTAACAAAAATGGTTATGATGGACCTTATAATTAAAATGAACATTTCTGGTCATGTGTTGCACATAAAAGCAAAAACAGATCAAATGTTTAGCAGAAGTGAGATTATCAGTGCAATAATCATGCCTGTAAAAACAATATGAGAGGCGCACTCTGGAGCATAAACTTTTATTTTTTTAAAAATCAAATGCACGAAACGATTCCTTCAAGTAATTTAAATCCTAATTTGCTCATCATGCCATGTTTTGTGTGTGCTTGTGCGGAGGTCTGTAGATTTTGCTTTCACAGGCTTCTTGAGGGCCAAAGCAAGTCTGCATTGAGTTGTCCAGTCCTTAAACTGACTTTAAACTACAATCTTTTGCATTTTTCACTTGAAGCTGACTGGCAACCATTATGGCTATACTAAAGTCATCACATGTAGGTTACACCTCAATGCAGTACCTCATGGTAAAAACCATCTATGTGATTACAATGAACACATTGAGATCAGATGAGCACACCTGTTCCTTGGTACCTGCATGTGAACCCTGGTCATGACCTTCAAACTGGCCATCAGGCTAAAGGCAAATGTCATGTTTTGCTTAAAAGGTTCAGAGGGTCACCTGGTACATTTTGTGCCTCTGGACATGCTGTCACACAAAGAAAATTCATCTGCGCACAGACATGTGCTACACAGTGACCCCTGTAATGCAGACCTCCCACAATAGCAGCTGCAACATATTCCTGACACTACGATTCCTTGAGTCATGCTAGGCTTGCTCAGAGACAAAATAATAACAAGATGCAATAGAGGTACTTAAAATCATGTACGGGAAATGGTGACACGGGTCCAGGATTGAATTAAGCAAATCATATTTAGGTTTTGAAAGCACACACAACAACTACAAGCTTGCTAAATGCCCCTACTTCAATAGCGTAAGCCCTGATATTTCACTTTCCTAGCCAAGCAGTAGAGATTGATTGTAGTAGTGACTTTATTGCACTAGGAGTGGTTGAGTCAAAAGTTTTTGTTGACAGTGTTAAAGTCTCTATTGCATGTCTATTTCCATTCTCCAGCAAGGTGTGTGGTGGAATCCCTTTGTTTCCTCTGCTTCATTTCTGTGGTTTCCAGCAGCCCATCATACCTTTACATCAGCCCAGTTTAGCTATGAAGAAAACCCCCAACCAAACCGTAAAACCCCCAGGCCAGTAGAGGCCCCATGTGGGCCTGCCTGGGCATGCACCTGCCAAGCCCTGCAGTTCTCTGCTGCTCTGCAGCTTGTCTCATCCCCCGTAGCAGATTCCCCCGGCATTCTGCCTCTGTCGAGGTCTCTGCTGCTCCCTCACTGGGTTGAGACACGTTGCTTGTGGCTTCTGAGAAGTGAGGCAAGCGGGCAGAATCAGCGTGGCACACATGTGGTCTACATGCATGTGTCTGCGTGCGTATCTGTTTGGAGGATACGCCTCATAACCCCTGAGGGTTAAGACTCTCATTAGCACCTAGCCAAAAAGAAATCCCTTTCATCTCATCTCATCCAAATGGATCATGCGAGGCGCATCTTTTGCAAACAAAGACAAATAGGCCTGCAGATCCACAGCCTGTAGTTTAAACATGCTATGACCACCACAAAGTCCCATGTGGTTAGGTAATTGATTCCATCAGAGATCACAAATTCACTGGCTAAGCCAGTATGTCATACTTGTGGGCAGGCAGTTTAGCTGTCCTGGAACTCAAAATGTAGGAAAGGTTGGCATGTTGGCCTGAATGCAGAAATGTCTTATGTTCATGACTGATGATGTTGGGGAGCATGTAGCACCAGAATTCAAAGCTCTGTGCAGGGCATCGACCGCTCTGGTCCATCTCATGACTGAGAGATTAATGGGCAGTAACTGAGTTAGCAGACAGTGTAATTACGTCCTTAGTCACTCACTTACCAGACAGAGTGAAGTCAGCAACACTTGAACTCAGTGATGGTGGGGTTGAGACTGGCAGATGAGCTAATGTTGCTGCCTTTGCTTGGGTAAACTCAAGACAAGAACATGAAGGGAGATTGATGGCCACAATGTAAAATTGTATGATAACATCAAACTGGCGCAAACATTATTTTACGTTTGAATTAGCGAGAAAAAAGGCTTATTTTTCTTTATGCATATTAGTGCGCTGTAGTTTTTGAACAGTTAAACTGAGTGTAACCGTACCATCTTGGTGGGACTGTGATCAAACGGTTTGTTTCTGAAACACTGTTGTGTCTCGGAGTCAGTCACGAAGATCATGCCTAAACACAAGTGGACCATAGCTGATTATTATCATACACTCCATTAGACCAACTACAGTATAAATGACTATAAAAACAATTCAGCCTCATGTGTCAGTGTGCAAGCTCCATAGACAAATAGAAGTACCTGATTTAAGAGTGTTTACCTGAGTTCAAAAACTAGTGAAGTTTTCGAACTCAGGTGGGAGAGGAGGGCAGTGTTGGGATGTAGGAGCAGTGTTTTGGTTGGTGATATGTAGAAAGTTAAAGCACATATAAGCTGTGAACCTGTCTAAGGGGGGATTTTTTTCTCTGTGACTTCAATGGCTTTACTTTTGTGTTGGGGTGGGGCACTGCATGGCACTCATCTGTCAGAGTCAGTGGCTGCTATGATTAGGTTGCGCCCTGCGGGGGTCCTGAGGTCATCCTGAGTGGCGCTCTCATCTGATCAGCTTCAATTGTTCCCCCGTGATCCTCTCAGGGCCTCCAGCACCATGTTGTTTGCCCCGACTCAGCCAGGTACCGGAGAGTCGTCTTGAGTCTGGTAAAGCGCTTTTCTGAGAACTGTGAATTAAAAACGTGCACATTTATGTAGAACAATCTCTGAAAATGCAAACTTAAACAGAAAATGTTTCAGGTAATATACTGTATGCTCAGAAATAAATAAACACGAAATTCGAATCCATCATCCTATGGCAACTGCGTGAGCTTCTGGATGAGACCGTACAGTTTTGTTTGAGCCTGTAATCACAAAAAGCATGTTAAAACACGGGCACGGCAAACAGGTTCTCTCTCTCTCTCCTATTTCAAAAGAAATAGAAAGCAATTAAAATTAATTACTTGAATGAAACTATAATGGTTTCTGGCATCACAAGCTGATCTTGGCTGTCTTGTTGTGGTGATTAATCCCTGCTTAGGCACATCTGACGAGCCTTCTGGTGAGGCTGCGTCAGATACACAGCTTTTTCCAACACCAGCAAACATCCAGTCTTAAAACATTAGCTCCAGAGGAAAACCACAAATTAATGATGGAACTGCAAAGGCAGGTGCTTTCATATATTTCGGCTTGTACGAGGGGGCTTTTCCCGAGCTAAACAGACAGGTTTGTGTGTGTTATCTGTAAGATCAGCAGATCTGTGTGTACGCTAACAAGTAGGAACACTTTGAAAAGTCAGTACTAATAGCTTGTATCCTTGCCCTGAAGTGGGCCTATTAGTCTCCTCATCTTGATGAAAAACAAAATAAACAGGAGATCTTTGTGTAAACTACATTAAGCAGATAAGTCAATAAAACACTCAAGTATGAATCAGTGTATTGTCACAGAGATAAACTTGCAGTCAAACCTGAGATTAACGAATATAGCCTCCTCTCACAGAGCAGAAGACGTTTCACACAGAGGCCTCCCTGGCATGTCACCATTGTGAGGCTGAGTTCAGGGAGGGCACAGTGTTACGCTGTGAGTTCAGCAGTTTCAATTCCCACTTTCTTTGAATCTGCAAAAAAAAAGAAAAAAGAAATGTTCCTATACCAGCACAGATACGAAACAGATTTTGTATATGAAGACTTTTAGCCGAGATGTTTAAATGTCTAAAAAGATTTAAGAAATTCTGACAAGACCTCCGTGTAAAGACGCAGGCATCATACTGACCCAAATGAGGAACTTTCAGATTAAAGCATGTGTCGTTTACTTGAAAGTTTTTGGAGTTTTGATTTTTGTTAGCCCTAAAAAGTTATTGATTTTCACACTGTTGTCGTGTTAAGTGTTTTTATCTTCATGTTCCTTTCACTGTGTGTGTCACAGGTCCCTGGCCCTTGGGCAGCAGTACTCATCTCTGGGCTCCCAACCCATTCTGTGCGGCTCTATCCCCGGCCTGGTGCCCAAGCAGCTGCGTTTCTGCCGCAATTACATTGAGATCATGCCCAGTGTTGCTGAAGGTGTCAAGCTGGGGATTCAGGAATGCCAGCACCAGTTTAGGGGGCGCCGATGGAACTGTACCACCATCAAAGACAACCTGGCAATCTTTGGCCCCGTCTTAGATAAAGGTAGGTTTGTTTTACAAATAAAAGACCCTACACAGAATATTTATAGCCGTATTTTATGAGTTACATACAGTATAAAACACGACTGACAGTATAAAATTAATTATGATTGAAATGGTCTGTGCCAAACAACACCTGACTGTAAAAAGGACAAAAAGCTGAGGCTATTCGCAAACTGTAGTGTTTTACAGTTTCCACCCTGAGGCTTGTACACTGGGCTTTTGCTGACAAATGACTAACTAGGGCAATTACATTAATATACACCTTTCCTGGCTGCAGTGAGAAATGAGCGCAGGTACAAGCACTGACACATTATGCAAACTTCCATCCATCTTTACCTTCTGCATTACATTTGCCTTGGGAGTCAGTGCAGTCTCTGCTTGGTTTCCCAACCATGTTTACACTCTAGTACATGAAAGAGGGTGAACGCTGTAAATCTGTCAACAAAACCTGACAACTCCAGCTGATCCTCACATGCAGAATACTAATTTCAAGATATCTCCATGATAACTGTGTTTTAAACAATCTCACTGAACCTGAAAGTGGGAAGCGACAGACACAGGTGTCTGTATCTTTCAGTCCTTAATTATAAAGGTAGACGTTGGTGTGTTGTGAGTGAGGCAGCTGATTGGAAATGAATTACCATGTGTGTCAGAGGGGAAGGAATCTGGGCAGAAATGGGCAGTGCAAGCGGTCCAAGATCCTCAGTCAAATAAAAGGGAGAGAGGAGGCCAAATGAGATTACAGGCAATAGAAAAGGGCCGGGGGGCTCCGCTCAACCCCTACTGTGCATGAAGACCTGTGCGCGCCTCACACAGTCCAGCTCCCACGAACGCCTATTCACACGCCCTTTTGACTCTGTCATGAAAACAGGCTGAAAGGGGATCTCTCCTAACCTAGCCCGGGTGTGCACTTCGGGATAGGGAACGAGGGAAAGAAGGAAGGAAGGAAGAGAGTGTGTCACTTTGGGAATGATGAATGGAAATGTCTGAGATAGGGAAGAAGGAGCTGCCAACCACCAGTCCCAGCCACCTTATGTTACATGCTGACCATGGTGGTGCCGTTGGTGGACGCCTAGAGGAAGTGGGGGATTTCATCTCAGGGTGTTGGCGGATGGGTGGCTGGAGGGAGAGGGGAGGGAGTTAGGGAGTTTAGGGAATGCCAGCTCTGGGCAGAGTGGGACTGTGGGGGCGCGAGTCGCTGGGCCCTTTGTGTAGATAATACAGTGTGACACAAGGGAAACAAAGGCGGATTGATGGGCCCAGCAGGTAGCGGAGCAGCGCTAGCCTTGGCTAACAGCCAGAGCTCCAGGGGCCCAGGGCTCACAGGCCCCTGTTGTGGAGGGCCCAGCTAGGCTTGCCAGGGCGAACAGGGATGCCCAACCTGAGTTTTCTATGTCATCCAATCATGTAAGTGTTGACTGGGGATTTAGATGAAAACAGATTTATAAAAAAATATCTTTACTATGAATGAGCCTAATTAGTAATGTATCACTTAGATTCAATAAACAATGTGATAATTAGAGGTGGATTAATATTCATTAAGTGCAACTTCAATTTGTATTATTTTCCAAATACTGATATAGTTCTGATTCACAGTATGGCAGTATCTGCATTTTCACAATAAAAGATCACATCAGACAATCCAACTGCCCTTTCACCCTGAAAACATCAAATAAATTCAGTGTTGCTGCAGTGCTATGTTGCTCTATTGATTGTTACAACATCATTTTAGCCCCACGGGTAAAAACACCCAACATAAAAATGTATTTTTGTTTTGGCGTTTTGCTCGCAGTCACACTGAGGGTGGGAAAATATGACTAGCATCTGATCAAACTGCAGTAAACCTTGCCTGTGGTTGATAAAGTGGTCTGATTGGGCCTTGAAAGCTTCTTTGGCAGTGGAATTGCTGAGGAATTTTTGGCTTGTCAGAGTTTAATTCACAGTTTAATTCTCTGGTCATGTTCATACAAATGTTAAAACTGAAACAGGGGCCACTTGATGCTCTTGAGAAGCGAAGCCACTGCTTAAGGACACCTCTGCATACTTGTATGCGTTTTGTAAGTCTGTAACAGAGCTGGCCGTGTAATGGGTGATCCACAGTAAGTGTGCTGTGATTGTGAAACAATGGTGTCCAGTTACATAATAAGCTGTTGCCTTCAAAGGAGGTGTAACTCCATCCCTCGGTGCCAAAAAGAAACAGGCCGACGCGCTGCTAGGTTTCACCTGAAGGCCTTGGGCTCTCCTAACTGGGATGGGTAAAGGTGGGTGGGGGTTGACAACATTCCTGAAACACTATCCAGATGCAAAGCAGCACACCTTAGGGATGACAGGAGGTCACTGAGATCCCACCAAGCGTTAGGCCCTGCTGACACAACCACAATAGGCTGATGTCACTGCAGCGACTCTGCTTCTTCTTCCCTGCACCATCATCTGTGATGATCACATGGTAAATACTGTGGAGCATTAACATAATGTAACATGTGACTGTTGTACAGTGGTAAACACCAGCACACAAATGTGCCTTCTGACAGATGAAATGATGCGTTAAAAGGTTATTGCCTGCAGGTATCTCCTTCAGTACCTGTCTGGATGTTGTCAGCAACAGACGTGACCTTGTCCATGTTCAACCCAAGACTGACACTCTTCCCATCTCTCTTTATGTGTCTGTCCTCATGTGTGTCTCTCAGCGACCAGAGAGTCGGCGTTCGTCCACGCTATAGCCTCCGCAGGCGTCGCGTTTGCAGTGACGCGCTCCTGCGCCGAGGGCACATCCACCATGTGCGGCTGCGACTCCCACCACAAGGGACCTCCTGGGGAGGGCTGGAAATGGGGCGGCTGCAGCGAGGACGCCGAGTTCGGGGTGCTGGTGTCCAGAGAGTTTGCCGACGCCAGAGAGAACCGTCCGGATGCTCGCTCTGCTATGAACAGGCACAACAATGAGGCAGGACGCACGGTAAACAGAGATTTGTGAGCTGCATATTGATACATGTAGAAATATGCAGATTGCATTCCAAAGTCAAAGCCATGGGGATGACGATAGCACGTCTGAAAGGTGTCGGTGAGGTCAAGTTCTTCTACACTAAACCCAGAAATCAGCGTCTTTATGAGTCTTTGGTTCCATAAAGTCTGGACGCGCTGTTGTGTTTTATCACTGTGCGCTGTGGCATTAAGATTCAGCTGCTTCTAATAGAGCATGGTAGAAACAGACAGGTGGTCAGGCAGGTGTGGTCCTCAGCACTGAACACTATCTGTGATATATAATGTTCAGTTGTTGTCGGGCCATAGTGCTCCACAGGATTAACTCAGCGCACATGTACATGTAGGAGGCGACCTCAGCTCACATTGTTCCATAAATTCTAGCAAAAGCTGAACAGTGGAACCAACATGCAGTAAACAAAGAACAATGAGCTGACTGTCTCCCAGAAGCATTATTGTGTGGGATTTCTAATTGTTCATGTGATGGCTAGGGATTTGGTATTTGACTTGTTTGCACATTTCAGGTTTCCACCTGAAAACGAGCACTTGACTTTGAATGACTGGTTAATTACTCATCTAAGCAACAGCCTCCCTCCTGCCTTCCCCTCCACACTTTGCCTTTCATGCCTTGCATCCCAATGAAAAATTCCCTGACAGTCAAATAACCCGAGTGAGTTGAGCAGGAAAAAGAGGGATATCAGCTCAGACTTAAAACATCACTGGCAGATGACAACACTGGGAGAAAATAAGCTCCCCGGCTGCTCGCTGAGGGGCAAATGGAGGGACCACACGGTAACAAGACAGGCCTTTGATCTGAGCACACAGGAGCAGCCGGAGAGACCACAGGAGCTAACTGAACGGCAGCACTGTGAGGAGTCTCCTCTCTTCTCCACCTGGCTCTCTCACGCTCAATTATTCAGCCTCAGGGGCCTCTGGGACTTGATGTTGGCATGACAAGCTCACTGTGTGATGTCACTACCCTATCCACCCCCCCAACCACCACCAGTCCCCCCCC
>OMLM01006364.1:93875-115619 GCA_900302695.1 Helostoma temminkii | reverse complement strand
TTTTTTTTAACTAAATCAACCTCTACGCCGTCACTTATTCGTAAGTGATACTGAACACGTCGGCAGCCCCAGGAAACCATCACTTTGTAACTACTGAACTGAACTGAAAACAGGAGGAGGAGTTGGAAGAACCTGTTTTCTGTAAACTACTGAGCTGATGAAATCCTCAGTGTTGCTACTTCTTGCTGACTCTACTGCACCAGTCAAATGGGAAACCTGGAAGATATATGCTACAGCCTGATTTTATAGCCCTGCATTTTTGAAATATTACCACTGGGCTGGGACTGGAGGTATGCAGAAGGGAGCATGTGTGTGAACAAGCATGCTCATTCTGCTATCTGACAACCCTACATATGTATATGTATGCACTATTCACATACGCATAACTCCAGGTGGTAAAAATTTGAGTATTGTTTATCCGAGCTAATCCTCCTTTGTTGCAAGCTAGCGTCTCAACTCAGACACCCTGTAAACTCATCACGATTTCCACAAGCGTGATGCAACCTACTTATGCATTTTACAGACTTATCAACTTCAACCAGTGAAGATGGTGTTTATTATACTATGAATGGGTATAAGTCATTTACGAATTTATGCATCAGACTTCAAGTTCCAGTCAAGCTTTAGCATGCTTAATATTAATTCTGCTCTTATGAGCAATGTGACTATCTGGAGATCTCTATATCTAACACTTCACACATTCATCAGGTCCATCTTAAAGGATTTTTTCTAAAGCAAGTCTTTTCTTTTATCACTGTAAAAAAACAAAAAACAAAACAAAACAAACAAAGAGGGGGACATGTGACGACATGTGGAGACCAGAGTGCAGAGTAGGTTCTGATTGACATTCACACCCTCCCTTTGTTTTCTCTCAGCTGAAAGTTTTCAAGCTGATTTACGAACCCCAAAACATGTCTGTGTCGCTCTTTTGGTTTTGAAGATAAAGCAAGGACAATATAATACTGTCTACTCATAAGAGGCATGGTGTCAGCCCAGTGCAGTCTAATGAGATGAAATGGTTTGGGTGGACAGAAAAGACTTGATTCTTTTCGACCCAGTTTGTGCAGATTCTTGAATCGTCTATGAAGGTTCTCAGTCTTGATTTGAGAAAAAAAAAAAAAAAGGTTTTTGAATTCTTAAAGACAATTAAGGACACTTCATCAGAGCTAAGTGATTTATGTGTGCAACATGTGGGTGTGTGTTTGCCTCTAATGACTGCCAATGACAAACAAGTGGATGGAAACATGGATGGATGGATGCATGGCAGGCTGGCTCTTCAGCCAACATGTTCTGACAGTCCCACCTGCTTCCTATTAATTATATTCAACAACAAAAATACATGTTACCCAGTAGTGTATAGGCTGTCCTCTCTTTGTGACATAGCTTAGCATTTGCATCATCATCAACACAGCCCTTCCTACCTGGGCCTATCTTTCTGTGTTCAGTTCCCCTGCGACCCCTACTTCTCCCGCTATATCCAAAGTTTTGTACAAATGTTTTAAAGTGAATAATTCCCTTTTTATTTTATAATCGTAAAGGTTATGTTTTTATAAATATTATTTATTATACAATGTATATATCTGTATGACTGAACTAAGATTATATATATTTGAAGAACAAAACTGTCTCATGCTTTTTGCTTCTTACTCAGATGCACAAACACACACACTTTAACCATAATTGAGAAATGGAAAACAGATTCAGAACTTGCTTTTAAAAAATTATGCATTTAAAGAACTGTTATACAGTTTATGTTCTACAGTGATAATTCAAAGGTACTTTTTACACTCATGTAAACTCATGATAATGAAAACCATTGGAAGTAAATTATTTTCTGGAAGCTTTACAAAGACTTTAGAGCTAAAATATGCAACTTACACTATAACTAGCATGACACCCAAAATCAATCCACCTGCTTCTCTGTGCTCTTCTACAGTTTGCACAGTGCTTCAGGGATAACTTTTTTAATCAAATAATAATGAATAAGAAGCTGCAAAACTAACAATTATTCAGAAATCAAACAGTAGTCCTCACTCAAAAACCTTTAGAGGTAAATGTATCAACTCCAACCTCACAGGAGGCCCAGAGAGTAGACCTCTCCACACTAGGACACATTTTGAAGCACATTCCAACAAAAAATATATACAAAATAACTTACATAGGGTTGCTTTAATGTCGACAGCAACAAATTTAGCCGTGTTTTGCGAACACTAGACTGCAAATCAGCTAAAGTCCAAAGCAAGACATGCATCGTTCAAGCTACATGAGCCCTCAGGTGTGCTGAAACTTCCCTTTTAATACCTTTGATTGCTATTCGTGTCTTAATTAACTCCAGATACTACACATCTTCTGTTAGTGATAGAATTAATTTATTCATAAAAATAAAAAGATCCAACACAGGCGAATACATCATTTCTCAAGTGAGATCTGTAAGAGATGGAGCCGTTATGTCCTGGAATGATCAGATTATATCTGTGCATACAAATAGGCTCTATATAAACAAACAGTATTACCATTAGTGTTCGTGTATGCACATCTACTTGTCGTTGAAATTAATTTTTTATATATAAAATTTCCAGTGGAGTGCTTGGGGCATCACAGCGATTACTAGTAATCGGTAATTCAGTATACAGAGATGCCACAAACACTGTTCATTTCTCGTATTGTACATGTTCACACAGTGCTAAAGAGGAGGAGGTTGCCTGGTTGGTTCTGCTGCAGAGAGCTGCAGTGCAGAGACAAGTGCGCTGAGCTTCAGGGATGGGAAGGAAGCATGCAGAGAGAGATGGAAACTCTCTCTCGACGGTTTCCTTCTGCCGCTCTCTTTCAGGCTTCCGTTCCTCAGCAACTGAGTGAAGAGAGACAAATAAAAGTGAGAAGAGACAGGCAGGCAAAGGAGACACGCTGCCACAAGAGAGCACCTGTCTAGTCGACCTATTTTTAGGCACGCCGTGTGCTAACTATACCATGAGTCTCTGAGGCTGTGATGAGCAGCAAAGCTCTCACTGCAAGTTGAAAAGTTGTTCGAGTTTTTGTTCTTCATCACCCCGAGCAGCCGGTCCTCCTGAGGTGTATTTCACAACTCGCTTCACAACTTTAAAAAGAAAACTATCTCCTGAAACTTGTGAGAATAAATCATATGACCAGTAACATACTGTATAGATTTGAGACAGAACACCTAGATTACAAGGCGAACGACTTCCTGGACACTCTTCCATGACATGGCAGCAGAGTATGATTGTAGTTGTTGTGTTATGTTCACATACTTCAAGGTTCAACACATCCACAACCAAACCATCTGTACTCTTGGTTTTTGAGTTACGTTCACAATTTGTGCACAATACACACATCCCTTAAACTTTAACTACAGATTACCAGACTAATAACAAGATTAAAGAAACTGACATTTTTGGAAGTAGTTTTATTTGCTTTCTTGCCAAGAGTTTATAACAATAACAAAAAAAATACCGATGCTCTCATTTCTGTTGATCGACTATGACGCTACAGCGAGCAGAGCTTTAGTTTAGTTTAGAATTATGATAATAACAAAGCAATCAAAATTAGTCTATACCAACACTAAAGTTTGCTAACAAACTAATAAGTGTTGGCTTAATCTGTAAAGAAAAAAAATCTAAATGTCACACAGACAATTACTGTTTTGTGTCTTTCAAAATGAAGTTGCTGTATTCTCCCACAGTCTTGCCTGTTGCTTGGCTCGGCTTCTATAGTTTGTGTGCACTGTCTGTTTGTGTGTGTGCTAAGCAAACTCTTACAAGAGGACAAAGTCTTAAACTGTTAAACAATGGAATATGTATTACATATATATATTGTATATAGAGAGGCATGAATTAAAATAAAGCAGGAAATTTGGCTTTAGTTGTCTATAATTTTCTAAAAATTAACTGCACCAATAATTGTACAACTAATGCAGAGTTAGTTGGATGAGTTCTTTGACAAACTTTTTATTTCATAATGATTATTTACGTGTTGCTCCTATCCTAGCTACACATTAAATAAGGCTCATGTTCTGTGGTAGAACGGCTTGACATGACTTTTTCTGTATAGTGCTTTCAGTGTATGAATTACTAAGCTGAATTCACAGTTTACAGATTTCCCCTCAGTCCTGCAGAGCACAAAATGTGACCATGCAGCCTGCCGCTGGCCTTACCAGTGAGGTATGCGTCTTTTTCTACTATACGGCTCCACTGGGTCTACACGGCCACTAATTTATCAGAACCCAGTCTGCAGGAAAAAAAGACAGAATGTATATTATTAATCACACTTTATAAAATAATCAATGTGTAAACATTCAGTGCTTTTGACTAAGTTTCTACTTTCGTTGTGACAGAAGTGACAGATGTGTGCATGGTGCGAGTGTGTTCAGTGTCACTGACGATCCCGCTTTGCTCAAAGGAGCAATGGTGAGAAACAGGAAGGGAATACTTACGCTCCTTCATCCTGCAACAGACTCAGGAACTTGCTTACTCTGTAGCCAGGATCCATCTAAAAGACAGACACATTACGACTTAGTGCACACATGCATACAGTAAAATGAATTTTGAACAAGCGCTGGTATCATCTGAAATCCAGGAGCAATGTGTTGAAACATCAGAGCAGTTTGAAATCGCTGCAGGTCCTAGAGTTCATGCTGCAGTTTGTACAAACAGGACTGTAGCGAAGGGGAGGAGAGAGGAAGTAAAATTAATGGCACCCTATGCAATAACTTACAGTATGTCTGGAATTGCCTGTAGCTACTATAGTTAGGACATGAGAGCCGTCAGAAACATTGGAATGAGAGGAAAAGATAAAGAGAAGACTGAAGACTAACTATGTATGCGTGTGTAGCTGTTTGCAGCATGTCTCGGCAAACACAGGTTCATACTTCTTCACGATTGGGTGTGTTGTGGAGGGAGGGCTGCAGGGTGCAGAACACGGCTGCATTTGTGCATACCACAGCAATTACACAGCATCCAGCCTCAACAAACAGGCTGTACATATCATCGACATACCACAGACACGCAGTCAGGAGGAGAAATTAACACCAGCCTGAAGTCAGATTTAGGTCAATTTCTGCTGCAAGTCTGCTGCTTTTTTTTATCAGTTAATTATAAATACATTTTTTGAAAGCCACTGGAGCTGATTTTCGGAGGGAGCGAGCCATTGTAGAGTACAGAAAGAAAATCTGTTTTTTCGGAGTAGTGAATGATTAGCTGCTGCTAATCAAGATATGTTAGGAATCTACAGTTTTACTCTATATGTCAAGCTCACATTCAGAAAAGCTGCACCTTAAAAAATACTTTCAGATCCAAATTCATATTCAACAAATTGAGCATTTAAAAAAAAACAGTAGTCCAGTGTTGTAGCATTACATAATGTGTGAAATTAGGAAATTTAGCGAAACAGAGATTAAAAACACTGACCGTAAGACAGTGGCTTTTAGTGGTCGTTGTGGATCAAGTGCTAAACTCACAGAAGATATTCTACAAGTAAAGTAACAATCACATTTTTAAGTATTATATTCTGCACAACTGAACTAAAGCAGCCTGTATCCATATTACAGGAAGCAAAGAGCTTCACAACATCAAAGTAAGACTTGAACGCTGATAAATAAAGTGAGTCAACATATTGTCCTTTAGCACTGGGTTTGCACATATTAATTACACATTTCCACTTTCAGATGAGACAGAGGCTTAATCGTGCAGTGCATAAGATTTACAGGGATCGAATTGAAGAAATGGCAAAGCGTTCATAATTATGTTTTCTTTAATGTATATGCCTGAAAGTGCGACACATTTTGTTTAGCTTAAAATGAGCATTTATATCTGTATAGGGAGCAGGTGTTATTTCATGAAGGCTGCTGTGCCGCCATCTTTCCACAGATTTTGCATTTTCATGTTTGAATTTCAGCTTTCAATTTGGTGATGCTATAGCGGTGCTAGTAGTTTTCTTCAAATATTGTTCAGGAGAGATATTATCCACAGTTTATCTTGATGTGGAGAGGTGCTGTCAAAGCCTCCTGTGACAAATACTCACATGACAGTACTAGTGGAAATTTGGAGGTCTTCTCTTGGAAAGAGTTTCGAGCTAGGTGTCCCTTCATATCCACCTAGAGCTCAAACCCCATTTTTGGTGATGGGTTGAAAAGCTATGAGTTTCTACCATGAAAGAATGGCTCTCTTACAGATGAGATGGAACTAAACCTCACCTTTACTAAATTTGGTTTGTTAATAACATATTGTACTGTAAAATAGCTCAAGCAGGAGTGGTGACAAGATGCTTGCTTAGCTGCAGTGTGTGTGACAACTATGAAAGGTGTTTTAAAATTAAAAAAGTATAATTTACATATTTGTGAACTTTTGTTGTTAGTCTCCTAGCCATGCTGGCTCCTACAGTTCATGTGTGCAGATTTACTCACGCTATTTTCAGTCCACTGTACTTTTGGCCACACCACATGAGTAAATTTAAACAGGCGAATTTTGGTCTGACTGCCGCTTAAGGCAAGAGAGTATAATTATACTACATTAGCAACAAACCAACACCAACTGAGTATTTGCATCTAAACCAAACCAAAACAAGGCATTGTGATGAAAACACAAGACATCTGGTCTTTGTTGAGTATAAAGGTTAAATTCTTCAGAGACAGTTTTGCATTTACGTTGCCACCTCTGGCATTTCACTCTCTTACACTAGAACTCCAATAATGGCAGGTCACAAGCTGTTTGAGAGGAAGTTTCCATGTTATGAATGGAAGTGAATAATAAAGACAACTGTACTAGAAGTAAAGTCCATAAAAATTAAGTCATTCAGATCCCAAGGCTTCCCAATAATACTGCATGTCAAAAAGTGACAAATGATAATCTCTACTTCTCACAGAACCAGAACCAAATTGATTATGCTACTGCAAGTGTCACCAGCTAGTTGTCCCAGAGGGACAAATTTAAAACACTGTTTGAAATTAATTCTCAACGCATTACTAACTTTTTATGGACACATTTCAGACTGTGAGCACACCAGGTGGCTGTACTGGCAGAGAGGGGACTAAGAGTCAAGGTCAGTCGCAGGCCTCTGGTGTTGTCGTGTTAAAACCGGGTGAGGGCCCCTTCAAGTGTTGAATTTAATCCAAATAGATGGCATCATTGTAAACCAAACCACAAAGCTCTAAGGGCAAAGTGAGGTAGACTTCATACTTTTAAATTTGTCTACATACATGAACTAGAGTGTTGAAAGCAAGCCAAGAGTCTAACACGAGTTCATTACAGTTTCCAGAATTGGATGGGTTGAATATACACGTGTACTGTGCCACATCTGTTGACCCCTGTAATGACTGATCTCAACTGTAGGTACACTAAAATGATGAAGTGTGTATGATTGTTCTTATGAGTGGCTTCCCTCTGATTCAGAACACATGAATGTAACTTGGAAAGCTACACAAAACACGGTTTCATAACGACGAATATATTGGATCTCAACTGCTTTGGAGAGTGGTTTGTGAGCTACAAATGTACTGGATGGTCCTGCTCAACAAATCATCAGCAAAGCCACACAGTGTTTCACTCCAGCTAAAGATGACAGTCTTTTGTGACAGAGACAGATTCAGCTGACTGTTGAGAATGCCAGCCAGATGTGAGGAAGGGGGAGGAGGCAGGCTGCTAAAGCTCAGACCACGATATTAGAAAAACAATGATACTGAGCCAATCTGAAATGTGTGTTTCAAATTAAAAATGTGAAGTGAAGATTGCCTTGCTTTTAAAAGTTTACCTACAACTAAGTTCATCTCCTTTTTAATCATGTGATAGCACAAGTAGATGGAGTTGTACCAGCATCATAAAAACATAGCAATAAAAATGCTATTTTCTTTATTTTAATATCATATCATGCTGATGTTTAGTAGGGATAATATGCAACATAAGATATCATTAGTTCTGCAGGTATTTGTACACAACCCAAATTGTGTGCATCCTCTGAGACATGAATGTACCAGATTTCATCGCAATCCAACCAAGTTTCCACAATATGTAAAACCAAATCATAAACACCAACCTCCATGTTTTGGCATGGATTTGAGCCTAAGTGACAGCAGTTGACCGTCCAACATTATTGTTATCATCACTACAGCACTTCGGCTAGCACAGCTTAAAAACATCAATTCTGATAAAATATCTCTGTCTCACCTGCGCAGCCATTTCAATCAGCATGAGCAACTTCTTTATGCCGATCCACAGGTTTTTGCCCTTCACAGCTTTAGCTATGCTGGCCCGCTCTTTGTCCTGGAAACTGCCCAGCAGCTAGCGACAGAAAAAGTAGAGCCATGAACATGGGATTTAAATAATTGATATCATATTTAAATTGAGAAACGCATTCAGAAAGTCTAACTTGAGAACAATATATAAAAAACAAGCAAAAATTTCTGCCCAGTCTGAACAGATTTAACATTTTTGCTGCCAAAGTAAACGTCATTATTGAAACCCAGAGTTTTACTGTTGTATTTAAATACTGATAGACCTTATGTGACAAAGACGTCTTTATGCAAACTAGTGTGGATTAGTATATATCAAGTTAATTTGGTATATGCATGTTTACGTGTGTCTTGTTACCTCCAGGGCCTCAACCAACTGCTCTCCCCTTGAGATGTTGGGAATGTGGATGGTGGTGCTGAAAGCATCTAACATCTCCATTTCTTGAAGGACATCTTTGCGACTCGTGGTGCCGATGATCAGCAGCTTACGACCCTGAAAATTCGTTAATTCGAACATTTTTAAACTTCAGATATTTTGTTACTCAAGATCAATGTAAAATGGATTCTATCTTAGCACAGGTGTTTGCTTTGTCATGAACTTAAAAGTACCCATACTGTCTGTCATGTATACCTCCAGTAAATAAAGAGTCTAGTTGTGATGAAGCAGTGTAATTTAGCCATTTTACAGAAAAGCCTGGAATACAGGGAAAACTGTAGAAATGAAATTTAAAAATGACAGAAATCCCATAACTTCACTTTAAGAAACTGGAAAATGGAGTAAAATGGCCAAAGCAAAGCTCCGTGTATTAAACAAGGGATGCTGCAGTCACCATCAAACAGCCATAATGTCAGCAATTAGAACAATCTCTGGCAAGAATAACATCCCTTCTGAGTTGAAGAGGTGAACAGAACTGAACCAAGTGGTTTCAGTACTCATACGAGGGAGGAAATTAAAATGATTATTTGCCAGGTGAGAGGAGTCAAGTACTTTGTGCCACTTCATTTAAATGTTTCCTGTCTTGAGCTTAACTGTTACCATTACACAGCTTTATTGCCAAACTGGGGATGCTGTCTATGTAGTGCGTTATGGATGTGCTGTGGATTCTTCAAGTCACAGTGAAGCAGATTACAGGGAAAAGTAGGGAAGAGGAGAGAAGCAAGAGAAGGAATGGGGAGAGAACAACACAATGGGAACGGACGACAACAGCAGAGACGACAAACATGAGCAGAAGAGAAAGAAAAGAAGCAAAAGAACTGCAGCTCCACTAAGCCGATGAGCTGGAGAAGAACCAGGGGAAGAAGACCAAGGAGGAGAAGCAGAGGAGTGGCGAGTAGACAGGGGGATTATGGCTGCCGGCTGCCCCCCCATGGCGTGGGGGGTTGTGATGCTGCATGCAGATGAGGTGCCACACAGGCGGTGGTGCTGCCAGGTCCTGGCTCTCTCACAGAGCCCATTCTCCTTCGTGTCCCCCTGGCCTCCCCCGGCCCCAGGCACCCTGCTGGGCCCAGCGCTTTACAACCCCAGAGGAGCACTGCAGCCAGGCATTCAATACCAGGCCCCGCGCCACTTCTCATGCACATGCAGCGATATAGCAAGCTATACTCTCATTCACAAACCCAACAACGACACACACACACACCTACAACCAAAGAAACTATGAGAAATGGGTCTCTATCACCACCATTCACTGTGAGCACAACACTAGCTAATAACCATACACTCACACACATGCCAGTTGCAGCCAAAGATCTCCAACAATTCCTCACAAGCCTGTGCGCTGGCATCCATAAGATCTGCTGCCCTCTTTCTGTGACACAAAGACTAGCAACCCCACATGCTTGGAAAAAATAACCACAACAAAGTGCTTATTACCTTTGGAGGAGGTTTCTTCAGCAGCACCAGCAAAGCTTGTAACACCAGGTTGGAAAAACGAGGGCCGATTGGGACATAGTCTGATGAAACATAATGTTCCGTTAGCAATTTTCACATTCCATATTAAGATCAATTTAGGCCATACTTCAGTGTAAGCTCCAGCTTCAAGTATAAAAATCAATTCTTGTAGGGCTCTTTGAGCGAAAACTGTGGTCTCACCCAATAAACGTTCAATGTCATCCACAACCACACAGCTCAGCTGGGACTTGTAGGCATCTTCAAATATCTTTCAAAGAGGGAAAATACAAAAAGCAATAAATATAATTAGTGCAAAATCTTATGGTATCACTAACCATATGTCCTCAACCACATAATATTTGCCATGCCACTTTCCTAAGAACTGGATATGCATTTTCAACAGCTTTACATATTCTCTACAAGTCCTAAACTTGTTCTGGACCTGGAAATAGTTACATTTGTTCTGTATCTCAGTTTAAACACTTATTAAATGATGAACGTTACTTTTTTGATGGCTTGACATTTGGCAATCTCAGAGTGTCCAATCATCTTGTCTGGGGAGCAGATCTTGATAAAGGGGAACTGGGAGTCCTCAGAGATCTTAGCTGCCAGTGCTGTCTTGCCACTGTTGGGGGGGCCTGGGGGAGAAGAATAATTACCAATCATTATATCATGTGTATTAATGCAAATGAGTTGTGAGTGTTTAAAAAAATATGCATTTAAAATGGAGTAGAGTTGCATGAGGTTACTGTGTATAAATGTATGAGTGTATGTGTCCTACCCTCCAGGAGCACAGAGACCAGTGGTGTGCGGTCACTGTCCTTGGTCTGCTTCACCAACAGCTCCCCGTCCTGCAAGGCTGCTGACACCGGGTCGCCCCACCGGATGATACCATTCATAATGTAGCTGGCATAATCTTCCTGGTTGGTACCAAATGCCTGGAGAGGAAAGATTAACAGACAGAACAGCAGGGAGTGCGGTTATGTTTGAGTGCAGAAGGTCAAAAGAAAAAAGGATCACACACTACACACACTACATTGCCCAGCTCCTCCTGGCCTCCACCGGGTGAGGTCAGCTGGTTCATCGATATGTGTGTGTGAATTGGTCAATAAGCAACATTTAAAAAAAAAAAAAACTCTGGGCACCAATAGGGTAGAAAAGCGTTATATAGTGCAGAATGTTTACCATTTTTATGCAATTTGTGCTATAACCACCGAAATATGATTTACTCAATTTAACTCAAATGTAAGGAAAACAAACTTTCTTGATTGTGCTCATCATATCTGTGCATATAAACTATAGAAAATAATGGAGTTCATCAATATGCAGACTATAGACTTAAAATGGCCTGTGGAGGTTTGATGTGGTCATTTATTATATAAGACAAAAATTACCTGGTCTTGCCTGGGACTTCAGTAACAATTTCAAACAAAAGTATTAAAGTAGCAAAAAAAGACTGATTTCATTTTCTGTATTCTGAAATTAATGAAACTTTCTTCAAACACAAAATACTAATGAATATTAGGGTTAGTGTAGGAGGTTGCATTTACAACTTTATAAACTTGTCATTAAAATTTACCTGCATAGGTACTTATTTAATTATTATTATTATTCATTTTATTTTTATTTTAACATTTTTCCCACATCATTTTAATTAATACCAAATTAGTGTTCTGATATCTGCTGGTAAGAAAACTAATCAAAATGGATGTAATGCAAATGCAAAAATGCAAAAACTTTGTCAAAACTGTGTCACTGTATATATTTGTAATAAAGTTGGCTTAGAACAGGTGAGTTCTTTTCCTGATGTTTTAGTAAAACCCATTAGACACAGAAACAGAAGGTGAACAGAGGAGACAGTTATGCAGCAACTTACAGGTTTGATGTCGTTATTCAACGAGGCCATGAAGTCATGTCTGCTGACCTGCAGCTTCTCTGCAGTCTCAATGTTTACCTCCACTGTGTTGCCAGCCTGTAAGACACAAACACACACAAAAAACAAGCTTAGAGGCAGCAAATAATGTTATTTTCATTACTAGATGAACTCCATGCCCTTGCTAGTGAAATCCATCACATGAAGTAATGCACATTTAGATGGCACAATGAGACAGGAGACAATGTGCTCCCTCAGAGCAGAAAGGTCAGACGGAGAGAAGAATAAGTGCTTAGAGGAGTGAAGAAAAATGTCACAGCCATCAGACATGTGTAAGGCCCTTGTCTGTCATTTATCATCACCCTCTAATATCTGCTGCTCTGTGTGTGTCTGTGGGGGCAGAACATTTAACAGATGAGAATTTCACCCTATCTGTGTGTCGCACTGAGTTATATAGATTTGAGCCTACGCACCTGATAAAACACTTACTGTAAGTGAGTTTACACACACCTGGGCTCTGCACCCAATCCGTCTTCACTTGGGTGGCTCATTAAACAGGTACTACACACAGTAATATATCATGCTCACCCAGTGTGTGGCCTACACCTAAACCAAGAACACCACACACCAACACACTATTTCTGTCAAGCCTAAAAAAATGATTTAAAACGTAAAAAGTGTCAAGGATTAATACAAGATAAAAGATTTGAGTAGTCAGTTGAGTCTCAACATTTAGATTCCTGTTAAAGTTGAGCAGGTTCTCTACTTTAATTTTATCATATGCACTCACTGTAGTGTTGAAACAGTGAGTTAGTTCATCACAAGGGCCACCATCAACCTGAATTTTAATAATCAATGAACTGTTATTCAAGAAACTGAATTAAAACACAAGTTTTTAGCACTTGAAATGTGATGAAGTAACAGCTTTGGGTTGTGGACACAAAACGTGTGTTAAGAATAAAACTTCTCTGCTCTAAGAGGTTATAAAGGCAAATTAATAAATGTAAAAGTCAGGAAGAATAAGTGATTATGAAAATCCAAACTCAGAAGTAAATGGACAGGGGCACATACAGTAATGTGAAAAAGTCTTAGATCTGCTTTTTTAGCAATGCTATGATGGCCATATATATTTATTTTTCAGCTTTTACATTAGAACGATTACAAACAGAAGTAGTTTCTTCCACAAAGACCTAATCAAGCTACTTCAGACTATGGAAGGGTCAACTTAGCAGCCAGATAAAGCTGCCTGATGCTGATCCAGGTCCTTGCTGGACCTCTTCTGGACCTTCTCATCAAATTGTGACAGATCTTCCACCATTTTTGTTCTACTAGTATTCTAATAAAGAGACATATATGGTCATAATGACATTGCCAAAACAACAAATCTAATCATGTAAATAAAACTAAGTATATACCTGAGGGAATAATATACAAAATAGGACACTGACCTTAATATGTCTGTTCATAGCCGTGGACTGTGCAGCCCTAACTAGACCTTCCAGTTCAGCACCACTGTAGTTCTTAGTCTCCACAGCAAGCTCCTTAACGTCTACGTCACTGGCCAGCAGGTCGTTCTGACGCATCTTTGCTGTGTGGATGTTGAGGATCTCAATGCGACCATTTTCGTCCGGTAAGCCTAACAGAAGGGAGGAAAAGTGAAGCAGTATTAGTGCCAACATATATATAAACTTTAGTTATAAAGTATGCTGTTTGTGCGTTACTCTTCTTTGAACAAAGAGAGGTATATTACATTACAGCTATTTGGCAGACACGTTTACTCAAAGTGACTTACAAGCAAGGGACTACTACGGGGTTCAGTGTCTTGCCCAAGGACACCTCAGCATGTAGCCAGTAGGAACTGGGAATCAAACCACTAACCCGGGGGTTGGCAGACAACTGCTCTACCAACTGAGCCAAATGCTACATCTTAACAGTGTAAATCAGTAAGTGATGGTTGAACTACCTCACTGAGAAATTGGTTTTAAGTGACACAACACTTTGCCTGAAATAATGGAGAGGATAATATGGCTTGATAACTTTGCTTGCCTAAACTTCTATGTTCCTCATCATTTGCTAAATTGAGAAGGTTAAATACAAAAAGGAATTATATATTTAAAGAGATAGTTGTTATTGTTATGTTAACTCATTCTGACAACAACATCTGAAATTTTCACCTACAGTATTGCTGATCCACACGTGGACAACCAGAGAAAAACTGTGGGTAGGTAACACTTGTGTGAAACCTTATCTGTGTGTTCACTTCTTACCAATCTCCATCTTCACCTCCAGTCTTCCTGGCCTCAACAAAGCCTCATCTATCAGGTCAGGCCTGTTGGTCATACCTGAGGGAGGAACAGATGGGCAGATAGCGAGAAGGAGGGAAAGCAGGGAAAAAGGATGAATGGGAGACATGGGATAGAGTGCAGATGTTCAGGGAAGACACTGATGAGTCTATGATCTTTCAAGTGTTATTACTTTGCACAAACAGGAAGAAAGGTGAGTTTATGTGTGTATGTTTGCACCTATGACGAGAATATTGTTGAGCTGCTCCACGCCATCTATCTTAGACAGCAGCTGGTTGACTACAGTGTCGTGGACGCCTGTGCTGCCTGCCATGCTGCCACGTTGCTTACAGATCGCATCAATCTCATCAAATATGATAATGTGAAGACCGCTGTTGGCACCGAGCTGTTGGGCAGAGAGAAGAGGAGGGAAATTAATGAAAGAAAGAAAGACTAATGTTTAAATTGTAAATGTGTTTTTTATACAAAGTGTCTGCACTAGCAGTGACATTTTTTCTTTCATATGCTAGAATGCTTATGTTATCTTCAAACCTTTTTATTTACTAGGGTTGTAATGACTCTCCAGATCCACAGTTCATACTCTGTTTTGTTTTGGTTTTAGGGAGGCGGTTTTCAATATGCAGATGATCTACACTCCATAATATTCCTGAATGCCTCACTAGATGGATAACATACAGTCTGCATTGTCCATGAATGGAGCACTCCAGTGCCCAATATGACTTTTTTAATATGTTGCAGTTCAGTTTCTGTCTTGGTTTCAGGACTACAACACCCCATTATTTACATGTAAATACAAAAATGTCCTCTAAATAAATGTGTTTTTACATTGTGTATCCTTGCATGACATTTTCATTTAGTTGTGTTCATTTAGGATATCTAGGGACTCAAACATTATGCATGATCTTAAAGTTAAAGTTTGCACACATACAAAAAAAATCCAAAAAAACAAATGATGATGCTACCTGTATCAACAGAAATTTTTTGTCTGCCTTTTTACAATGATTTGGTTTAGCTCTTGGGTCATGAAATGCTCCCTGTACAAGAAAATTTACAGAAAAAAGTAATAGTGCAACATTCAGAACTTCAAGGTATGTGTCAGGTAGAGAACCTTTGTGTGGAGGATACTGCCACCTCTGTTGACCTGACTATTAAAAAGAAGTAGCACTGCGTTAAGAAATTCAATTTGACACATAAAATCACATAATTCCCAGAGATAAAGGGAAAAAAAAGACACTACCAATGACCTTCTTTCACACCGATTTTAACTTGAGTATTGATCCTTAGTGGAGAGACAGCTGGACAAAGTGACAGGGCTGCAGGCTGGGGGGTTATCCCTTCATCTATGGACCTGTCAGTCTCAGAGGTAGCATTTAAAGCAGGTGTGGAGCTGTGCTTATTACACACTGGACGGTGTGTGTAGGGAGGTCTAATAGGAGGTCAGAGACAGCCCGGCCCCTCATTAGGTGGTGAAGAGTGAGGCTCACTGCTAGTGCATCGCTATCCAAACCAACCATCATCAACCTGCCTCCACACACACAAACACACCAGAACTTTACCAAAGTTATTACAGCTATGACCGACTAAAGGGCAGATCTCTCCACTCCTGGAGAAATTGTTTTTTTTGTCTATTTAGATAATCAGAGTCCTTATCTGTGTTTTATATGAATAACTGGAAATCACCCCCACTGAGGACAGACTTTGAATAAAGCTGCCTTTTTATATGATGTGTGGGAAAGTTGCAGCCTAGAAAAACTCATATAATGATTCATTTTGTTTGCCATGTTGAGTTTTCATTTTTGCCCTGCTTTGGTATTTTGCTTTAAACTCTTCGCTTGTGCAAGTTTATAAAATAGTATGTAGTTTTTAATGTGCCATTTAATATATAATGGCCTATTTAAAAAAAAGGTGAACCTGTGTGTGTGCAAATACAGTGTAACCCAAGTGTAACCTTCCCTCACCCTCTTCTGTTCATCCTCTGCATCTGCAAACAACTTCCTGATGTTGGCCTCAGACTCTCCGACGTACTTGTTGAGAATCTCGGGACCGTTGACGATCTTTGGCTCCCGGGCCTTAAGCATCTTGCCAATCTGTCGTGCCATCAGGGTTTTACCGCAGCCTGGGGGTCCATACAGCAGGATTCCCTTCACATGCTTACAGCCTGGAGACCCGCACAACCAGAGAGAGAGGACCTGATGTTAAACTGAGCACAAGCATTTTTACACGAAGAAACCTATTTGAACATTTCTACTTTAAATTAACCTTCAAAAACTTTTAACTCTACATTATAAATCTGTTAACATTACAACTGTTAGTGTAAGGACTTGTTATTTACTGCCAACAGCTATCAATGCTTTTATAATAAAATGTTCACTTCATGTTAACCCTAAACTCACAAAATTAACTTTTGTCATGTTAATCTGTTTAATGAAGAACAACGAGCTTGAAATAAGTGTCCAGACTTGGCTGAAATAGCCATGCATATATTGCAAGTGAAGACATGCATAGTGAAGGGATATCACCAGGTTTATAAATGTGCTCATTTTAGCACTTTTTGCAAACACTTGATTTTGTTATTTTATTTCTGTCTCTATGAACATAAAGATTAGAAGTTCTCCACTAAATCTCGTTCACATTGTGGTTCTTTTAATTGACTTTTGCACCTGCTTGATGACATTTAGCCCTCCCCAAATGAGAGAGATAACCATCTGAGCTGCCATTTGGGTCTGCCGAAGGCCCAAATCAGGTATGATGACAGGTGGGGGCGGAGGGAAGAAGTTTTTTTCTCTAGCCAAGCGGGAAAATGTGACGTGGTTGTGTCAAGATTTGGAAGAGAGAGCACAGAAGCTCCTGTCTGTTTGCTTCACCTCTCTGGGAGCAAAGGGGAGATGAGGTGAAACTTCGAGCAATGTAGACATACACACCACATCTTTGTCATCACCTGGACCCCCTGCTCCTTACGCCCACCAATTACAGCTTTACCTTTAGCTGGATGCTCTATCAGGGCATGCCATCTCATTACAGCCGGCAGCTGGCCACAGCCAAAGGCCGACTGCTGCGCACAACCATCAGGCTAAAGGTCAGCTCTCACACAACTCTGCACACTGCCACAGGCCCTGAGTACTTTGTACCAGTTTTAAGTTATGTGTGTTTTTGCCAAGTTCACATTTCTTCACAACGGGTTTTCACAAGACTTCTAGGTCTGGGAGCAAAGATTGGGACAACTGTGATGGGAAGGGAGGGTTTTGTGTATGAGTCACAAAGAGGACTATCTGATGGCTTTCATTAGAATGATCTACTGCCCTTCAAAAAGTGGATAATTACTCATTAATCTGTCAAATATCTATTTATAAGTGTGTACAGGGACCATTGTCAGGGGATGCTAGAGCTTTATGTCATGTTCAAGGTACCATGGATTATAACTGTCACTTCACTGTTGATTGAGTTGCGCTGATTTAGGCAACAATACAATACATTTCTCACATCTTCATGTTGATTAAAGGATTCCTAGGTAAGATTACATAAGGCAGGAATTATCAATATATTCAACAATGAGACTACAGTGATTGTACTATGCAAATACTAGTATATAAATTATTTAAATTATAAATTCAGATATTTTCACAGGAAAGGTCTCTCCTACTTTGGTTAATGGACCTCAGGAATTTTAATGTAGAGATTAAATTTTAAAAAAGGTGGTTGGTGGTGTAAGACTAAAGTGATGCATACTTAAACCTGAATAAGTTGCACACAAGAATGTGCAAGAAAATGTAATTTTTATTTTATTTTTTTTACTCCAATGTTCGCAGTCTAAAGAGAGTGGAACTGAAAAGATTTGTGAGTGCACTTTAAGTACGCATTTTGGAGTATAAATAATAAAAACCCTGCATGAAAAAAAACTGAATGAAGTCATTAATGAAAATGTAAGAATGAAAACCTTTACAACTTTATAAAATCCCCTTCAGAGTAGTTGTCTGTGAGCGGAAAAGGTGGAAGAGAATGCACAAACAAATGAATAAGTGATGGTGGGATAGACAGAGTAGCACTCACCCATCTGTTCCACTATGTCTGCGGGGAAGACTCGGGAGGCGAAGGCTCTACGGAAGATGTCAGAAAACTCCTTGTGAAGGCCTCCAATACCCATCTTCTCAAAGTTCCAGTCAGGGCTTATGATGGACTGGCGAGACTCTCGGGTCTTGGCTTTCCCTGGATGGTTGAGATACACAAAATAAATACATACAGTCTTCTGGATAATTTTTAAAGAGCGTCTCCCATCTACTTTTATATACACTGTGGTACTTGTTACCTTCTGTTATACTTTTCTCATAACTATAATGGTGGTGCAGGAGACACAAAAAAATGGTCATTTACAGAAACTTCTTAATTGTTTGGTACGCATAATAAGTAGGCAACTTAACTTTTCAAAATCTTAAATAACCTCTCCTAACTTTCTCTATTTCAACACACAGTGTTGAGTTAGACTTTTATTGCTTTTTCACGACCAACCACATGTCAACAGGTGGAACTTATTCATTGAGAGACTTATGGCAAACCCCAACAATGTGTTCCTCATCAATATATACAAGCTACCCCGAACAGTAAAGCTGCAGTTAGAAGTACAACCAGGTCTGAAGGTCGAAGTTGGTATGTCGTTGTCGGATTGAGTTTTGAAAATTTCCTAACCTGAGATAAGACAGTATTACGTATGATAGGGTAGGATTCCTAAAAGTTTGCATCTGTAATAACAAAAAATTGTATTTTATACTCATCCTATTGTATCTTGAGGTTTTATGTAAGTTTCTATAATGGCTCCTGATTTTCACTTAAGCTGAATATAGTACATTTAACCTTTGGTAGAAAGACAGAGTGCATGTCAGACACCAACACTGCTAAAACTAAAGAAAAAGCAAGTAAAGAGGAAAGCAAGCCATGCAAAAATGTGTGAAGTGTGCCCTCTTGTGGTTTTATACAAAATTGTCCTAAAGACAGGATGTACAGTATAGTAACATCACCCTCTAGATCAGATCTGATATACTGTCAGGTATGCTAAGGTTTTAGCAGTTTAATAGCTGTCAGAATGTCAGTTTTAGAGGCCGTAAATAACATTTACATTGACTGACGAGTGGAGATTACACCAACAAAGATTTAACTAAAATCATTCCAAATAATGAAGCATATAGTGTAAGTAGCGATAAATGGCTATTGTGTTGCAAAATGTGGAAAAAAAAGGTGAACCCTGCTGTATACTGCTGTATGTTGCTCACACTCACCAACCAGGCTCATGGATGAGGTCTCTGACTTCTCAAATATCACTTGACTGTTTGCCAACAGAAGACCGATCTCAATCTGAGGAAAGACAAACAAAAATGTTGGTTTAGGTCATAAAGTAAAAAATACATATGTTTACTCAGCTAGCCAGATGTCACGCAGTAACTGTATGTATATAAGAAACACTGTGTAACACCCAACTGCAAAACTTCGATAACATGCATAAGATTTAAACTAATTTTGTTCATTGAACTTATTGACTTACAAGTTACATATAAAACAAAGTGAGTGGGTAAAGAAGGGAGTTGTAAACATCACAGAGAAGTTACTATTATTTTCCAGGTACCTTCTGTTTCTTGCCAGATGGCTGTCCTCCTTTAAGGATGCTGGGGTCCATGGCCTCAATGTCCTTTATCAGCAAGCCAAACAGCTTGTCACAGAAACTAAACACCAGCTAGGGAAGAGATGAAAACAGAATGACTTAAAGAGGGAGGAAGCATTTTAATTTCTCCATAAAAATGGACCATGGATTAACAAGCATATGGACACATGCACTCAAAATGAAGACTTCACAACATAAATATGATTAAAAAGCTCCAATGCTACGAAGCTGAAGCCATTATTTCATGCAGTGAATGTTTAGAGATGCTAATAATGAAGGCCCAATCACCTGCTGGCCGACACTGAAGGCCTGGTTGTTGAAGTGCTGGATGAACTCAATGGCCATCTTGTCTGAGTCGTACGGGTTGCTGTCCACATTCTTCTTCTGCAGGAAGTCTATCTCCACTGTCATGGTGCTTATACATTGTTTGGACTTGTCAAACTTGAAATTTGTAACTATAGGTAAAAAAAATACATTTATAGTTCAGACAACATCTCTTATTTCTGCTGCAACATTGACAGTAGGCTCCGCAGAACCCAGAACCTCACTTCCTGCTATGAAAATGATTTTATGTTGCCACAAAGTGGAACAAACAAACATCCGGCATAATCAATTTTTACAGTGACATTTACAGAAATGGGAAATTCTTTTCTATGGGTTCATCTCTACATGCGACACCTTCTACATAACATTTTGCTAATTTAAAAATACTGATGAGTGTAGCTTTAATTATGAATATGCCTTTTATTGTGCATAAGTGTGTGACATTAAGTTTATCATGTCACCTAATTTTGTGTTACTTCCTATTAGGTAGCAGTTATGCAACTGGTTTTCACAAGACGTTTCTGCGGACTTTTCTAATAACACTTTGAATGCTACGTAATGACTACATGTTGCAGTATCACTGACAAGTTTGTGCTGTTTATGTTGAATTATTCACCAACTACCAGCAGGGTTCAAGCTCATTAGTACATTTAGACAGGTTACCAAATCAACAAATGCCTCATTAGCAAGCTATTCTAATCGAACAGTAATTTCCCTTTTCCTTACAGGTGAGGAATAAAAACTGGAACACAGCAGGCAGCTTCTGCTTTGAATATGATCTGTTGCAAATTTTTACCATTCAAATCATCAGCATGTTTGCAAACTACCGCTAATGCCTCATTATGGAAAGGAGATGTACTGTAAGAAGATTACTTTAAGATAGTGATGATATTTCCACTGCTGCCACATAATTGGGAAAACTATACTGGCAACACTGCTTCATAAATCATGTCATAAACACTGCTAAAACACTAAAAAAATGTCATTTATTTTTTGATGGAAGACTTAAACAGAAATCGCTGGATGAAATAATTAAGAGAGACGTCTTTGCAGTTTTTTCACAACAATGTCTTTTTTTCATTTTCATCAATTTCACTGATATGATATGCCGACAGTGTCGTAATAGTACCCATCACTTTGGACATCACTTCTGCCTAAAGGAGCTAAGAGAAATGCTTTCATATTAAAGAACAAGCCCTCTCTTTTCTCTGGATTCTGGCCAGGCTCTTAGACATATACTGTATGTGCAATGACACCTCTAAACCCATGCTGTTATGCTGCCTTTCTCACTGCCGGGCATATTTTCCCTCCCTCCACATCTCCTATGACAGCTGAATAATAGCAACCACGCCCTAAACCCCATATATAATTAGTAATCAGATGTCAACATGGAATTATGTGTTTCTGGCAGCGAGAAAGACTACTGCCTTTTAAATCAGTCGCATGACTCCTTCAAAGTCTGGAGGTCTG
>OMLM01006364.1:73849-90052 GCA_900302695.1 Helostoma temminkii | reverse complement strand
GTTGTGGAGGGCACTGATCTCCAAACAGCTGTACAGCCACATAGAAGCAAAGACTGTGTAGGTCAGCATGCTTGAGGTTTTGCTCTCACACATCAGCACAGAGATCACTCCCACTCTAAACTATCACTACATGCATAATACCATGGAGACCTCTTTAGACTGATGACCTAGAATTATTGTGTAATAGGTTCTAGGAAAACTCCCACAACGTCTGATGACTACAAGTAAAATTTAGCCTGAACATTTTCTAAATGATATGCCAGGAAGTGCAAAACAATGGTTTTCATAACCTCTAAGACACTTACAGTCAAATAAAAGGGGAAACTGTGTTAAAACATACACGTAGGTCAAAACTGTATGTTTATATGAAGTGGAATACTCTTTGCTTGGCATGTCAAGCCTTTCAGAAATCTGTTCTTAGCCCTTTCCTGTCTTTATTCTGTGCAAAAATGTATTCAAAAGTACATATTGTAAAAGGTCAATATGACAGTATCAAAACAAGTTTTCAATGCAGGTGGTTAATCAGATTAAGTGGTTATCCCCAAAGGCTCATGTATTTAGTATTTACAAAACTTTTAGTCTAAAAACATATCTCTTTGATATCTTCACTTTGCATGGGCCTCTTGGACTATCTCAAGCTATCTGTTACTGCTTTTTCCTCTTTGTGCTTGCCTGTCTCTGCCTGCTCTTCCTCCATCTATAAACCTGGCAGCCACAGTGGCACACAGGTACTACTGGAACTCAACATGGTCTTATTTTACCACATCTATGATTCAGTCTATCTATTGATTGATTGATGGTGGTTGCCATCTCACCAAAAGTAGTCAAGATGTGTTTGAGCTATATATTTCAGAGTAAAGAAAGGTTGTGAAATAAGACTATGTTACAGAGGAACGTTGCACCGATGTTTCTGTGAAATGTGTAGTGATATTTTAAATGTAGCTTTCCTTTTTACAAATGCAATAGACATGATGACATATGGAATTAAACCATGCTGTCTATTCTCTAAAGAAAATAGGCCTAATGATTGTACAAGAAATTGAAGGCAAGCTCCACATTTATTGCATAAGATTTGTGTTTTTCTTGTTTTTCTAATTAGAGGATATTTCCTTACTGTGAATAATGATAGAATGATAATCCCTTACGGATAAGAACATTGACGAATTCTATCTATTTGCACATTTTTCTTTTTATAATTCCAAAATCTCTAAAAAAGATGTCTATTTCCATGGTGTTGAAGTAAAGCAAACATCTTTGGATCTGTGTGTACTGCCTTAAAACAATCATGTGCTATTTCCAGGTTTTGCATCCTTCCACAAAATGAATAACATGCTGAAAGGATTATCCCTAAGCTTTCAACTGAGGTGTAACACTTCAGTATTTATGCCTAAAATCAATATGGTAATATTCAAAATATTAACATTTTTCATATTTTCATGAAATTCTCAGAGCACTGGCACATAACATCCCCAGGGGTTTTAACACCTCGTTCACTTTAAATGCATGTTCCCAAAGAGGGAGCACTGTATCATTTATTTCCTTCACATGTTTAGGAAGCATTTTTGGAGGAATCAGGAAGAAGAAAAGGAAGGACTACAATGAGAAAAACCAGTTTCATTGTGAGCACATGACTGCTGTTTTACGTGAAGAGGCTCCACAGTAAATATTTAGAGAAAAGCCGCAACTCTTTAGTCCGTGCTGTTTAAAATGCAACTTTCTTCACTTTTTTAAGTGAAGTACTATATTGCCTAACACTAAGCAGCTCAACAGACAACGGCAAATTATCATGGGACTGTTGCAATACTGTTTTGCAGCAGACAAACAGTATGAAATATTAAGTAAACAATATTAGACCAAATAAAATTACTACTCTACACTATGTAGATATTGTATTTGATGCTTATAACTAATAGACTCTACTGATCAGGCATGTTAAACTCATTATAGGACAATAAGACCAGATCTCAAAATCTTTTAATCCCATCTAGACCAGGGTTTCCTAAACCTGCTTCTAAAGTACTCAAGTTTCTCTGTACTACCCACTGCTGATTACCTACATCGGGTGTGTTCAGTTATCAGAACCTGAAAGATACCATCTCACATGAGGGTTGACTCGGGGAGGACAAAGTGAACAATCCAGCTTCTGATTGACCGAACACACCTGACAAGCAGGGAGAGGAGAACTTGGGGAACAGGGTTGGGAACCACTGTTTCAGACGAAAGGAGCATCACCCAGCCCCTTCTGAGCTTCAGCCTGCGGGCAGCCATCCTGACATTATCCTGTAGGATACCTTGATAAACTTTATTATAAAGTAGGTAATGTTGCGCTCAGCTCCCTAAAAACATCGGAACCTGAAGTTTACTGAAGAACACTAAAGATGAGTTGTTCGCAGCACCTGTATGGGCTGAAGAGCAAACAAAGAACCAAAATAAAAGCATCCAAAGTTCCTGCTAAAGGGTGTGCTCATCTAATCTACAGCTACAGGAAGCTTGTGGTTAGTGAGGCTACTGTTTGTGTTTTATCAGCTTAGAAATAATGTTTTTTTATATATATATTTGTGACTAGGAACTACGAAAGTGCATTATTTTTACTTGTAACTGTATTTTAGATTTTAGGGAGGTTTTAAAAGTATTACTCATGGCAAGGCCATAGTATAAACTATTAGTTGTACCTTTAGGCAGATGTACTTAAAATTGGCAACTGTGTGCATTTGTACACAGCTGCTAGAGCATTTATGAAACTTGGAGACAGTTTGTTGCAGCTACTTGTAAATGGCCACTAAGAATTCAGCATCAATCCATTTTCTCCGGCTGATTTTCTTCTTCCTTTTTAACCAGTTAATGCTACTGCTACACTTCCTTCATTCCATCATTTAGCTTTTACAAGTGACGACTGCATTTGAAGCCTTTGACAACACTTGAAGACAGTTGAACAAACGAGAATGCAACTTAGCAACGATGACAGCTGAGAGCTAAACGCTCCCGCTGATATACAGGTTAAATTTACAGACATAAGAACAGTAGTAAGAGTGCTAATGCTAACAACAGTCTGAGCAGTCATAAGATCCTCTCTTCGTCTTCCGGACTGAAAGTTTGAATAACAAGTGATTCTGCCACACAGGCTAATGCTGCGCTGGCTCACTTTACGTCTAACAAAACCCTCCGCTGCTTTAAGTAGACGTAACTTTTAGTATTATATGTTTTCCGTACTTGATACACTTGTGTTTGAGTACAAATATACGCTTCGAATAAACTCACCCGTGCGGTCATCTTTGAGCTTTTTTATCCGTTAAAGTGAAACTCAGCTTAGACGTCGCGCTGACAGAACAACTGCAGAGACGACAGTGACGCGACGCAGGAGGCGGGATCTCCCAACGCGCGTGTGACGTCATCACGCACATGACGCGTAAAGGGCTGGGGACAGGATATGACATTTGTAAACAAATATGGAAAATGTCTGCAGTCATGAAGGCAAATGTTAATTTGTTTTGTTTTAAAATTGAAGATAATCTCCGGAGAAAATGTTAATGTAATTTATAAATGAAGAAACTCTTCATTTATGTGTTTTCTGCTACAAATTAACTTTGTTCTTCCGGGCAAAAATGTTGCTCAAGATGGAATAGAATAACAAATCAAATGTATTAATCATGGATGCCCACAAGGAATAGCAGGCCTGCAAAATATAAAACAAATAAAAACAAATACATAGCATAAGTCAAATGTAGCATGTATTTTGGTATGAATTGTCAGAAGTTGAAGATAACATTTATCAATTCATGATATACCTTAACATTTTAGGAGCTTTAAGAATTTTTACATGTTTTAAAATACAATTAAAAAGAGCGACTCAGAAGGATTCCATAATTTCCACTTGCAACAAAGAAGAACAATACAAAATGTGTTTCATGTCTTTTTACATAAGACATGAAACTGAAAATAATGTAATAATTGACCTGTCCAGGATGTACCCCGCCCCTCGCCCGTATGACAGCTAGGATAGGCTCCAGCACAACCCTAATGGGACTAAGCAGTTTAGAAAATGGATAGATTGAATAATAATAATGTTACTATGAAAATAACAAGTCAAGTTTTGTTTAGCAGTTTATTCAGACAAGGTTTTCTGAATGTGCCTCATCTTTCAAATTGTTCAGTACTAAAATAGGACTGGACATTCAATCTTATTTTATATATTATCAATATTTTTGATTCATAATTGATATTGCTTTTGAATGATAAAAATGTGTTAATATAGACATTATGTTGAGATTATTTAGATTACTTAGATGACTTTGATCCATTTTTTTATTTCTTCAATACATTGGTATGATCAGCCTTGATTCAATAATGTAAAGTTCTTCATTTTGGGTTCATGTGTGACATAGTTTGAAATATTTCACAAAGTGAAAAAGGAAAGTGAGAGGATTATGGATTTAATAGATAAAATCTATTACTTTAATTCTATGCAGTGGTGTAAATAATGAATTAAATGGCACACAAATTGTGCTTCTTATTACAAACCATTTCTGAGCGGAAATAAAACCTTTGGTTTGCAGCACTTATCGAGAAGAAAACTGAAAGCGGTCCTGAAACGTGCATCAGAAGGGCACTTGACGATGCAGCAGCCCACATTTTCTTGAAAACGTCTCCAGTATTTCACAGTTAAAACCATGTCTGTCTCCAGGTCTGACAACATACACAATTAGACAATCCCAAAGTGTCAGTCAAGCGGATTTAATGCCCTTTGAAGAAAGGTTCCTGCCAAAATTAGCATCAAATATAGCAGCAGACAGGACTTTTGTGTAAATCCTGTGCCACTTGTATTCCTGCTCATTTTAAATATCTGGGACTAACTTACACGCTACATGCTATTGTATTTGGGTCATTCTAATTTGCTTATCACCTTAACATCTGCATTACTTTAGAACAAGACAAGACAAATTACTTAAAATACAAAATATTTATTTTGAAAATGTATTTATAAGAGAAAAAAAAAAAGAAAAACCAAATCAAAACCATACAAATTGTTTGGTTACTAGCATACCACACTAGTGCTAGAAACTAACAATGGAGAATTGCTCACTCAGGGATGACGTTCAGACGCTCAGAGGCAATCTCCACCTCTGCCCTTCGATTTTATACTGCACCCAAACACTGAGGCAAACCGAAGCGCCGAAAAAGTGGCACCAGTGGTGAAATGGCATCCTGGCCGTTCTATAAACTTAGAGAAGCAGGAGGGGCAGATATGTGGCAACCATCTGATTTTCTTTTCTTAACAAACACAAAACAAATAAACTGAGTTTAATACATATCTGAAATACAGTGGGAACTTAACTGTTGGCATTGATATGGTGAGGAAAAAAAAATATAGAAGCTAGAGGGAGCTGTCTGACCAAAATTCAGAATCTCAAGGAGTATCCCAACCTTCCAAAAACTGAACAGTGTGCTTCTGAAAGATATGGACAAGAAGAAAGAAGGAGAAAGCCTCATTTCTGCATCCACACATGGTGGCAGAGTTTGAAGCTGCAGAGGTCAATGTTGCACCTTTGAGGTTGCAGTGGAGATAGCTTAAGGCTTGGTAAGCCCAACCTTGTAGCAGATATAAACATATATGTATTCTTAAACCTTTTAATCTTTTTATTGTGGTTGTACAATATTCCCTGATGGCCTGATTTGGCCGCTGAGTGTTATACAGAATCCTGAAGAGATACCAAAATAAAAGAAGGAAAGAAAAAAACAAAACAAGTGATGAAATTGTCCGATGAGGGAGAGGAGAGGGAGTTTGATGGGGGAATCCTGTTTGTTGCTGTTTGTGGGACTTTTTTGCTCTCCCTTGTCCCCTTCTTAAAATATTACACACGCTGGTCAAACACACACAGTTCCTCCATCGCACTGCTGTGGGCAGTCTGCTCTGAGGAAGTAAGAGGGGAGCAAAAAAAAGAAAAAGTTAGCAGAGGGAGACAGGGCATAACACAAAACTTATTTCTTATGTTGCTAAAATATTTTTACCTATGTCAGCTTCTTGGCTTTGTTGTAAAGTGAATCCACAACTTTGCTCATGTTCTGAATGGTTTCCAAGGCTGCTTCATAGGTTTTGTCCACCGGGGGCTCTTCAAATATGATCAAGACGCCTTCACCTTGGTCAAGGATTCCTGCAGCAGTGTCATAAATTACATATCACAGTCATTGAAGACTCTTGCTATGCCTGTGAGGTGCATACAGCTGATATTTGTTTCTACTGGGACAGACTGCACTTACCGTGAAACTTTTTGTCCAGAATCATTTGTGATAATTTCCTCTCAACATCTCCCTATAATAAAAAGAGTAAATGATTAAAAGAACCAGCATTTTAAGAGATACAGGTGATGCATTTAATGCTCAGGAGCAACTGGAAAACTGCAGATACTTACCTTTGACAGTCTGATTAGACCCGATATGTGTTCTATCTGAAAACAGAAGAGACAAATCAAATAAAGGTCTTCGTCATACATCTCTTTATTAAAATGAATAATAACGAGTATAGGTAGGTACTTCTGTCAAACAAAACTACGGAATGTAAAGAATGCCACAGTGCTGGATAAAAAATGTCCTGGACAATACAGCACCAGAATATTAATAGTAATTGTTTTCTGAGGGAAAAAAACCCAATGCTGAGGTGTAAAAAAGTGTAAATATTTAGCACCTGGTAATCAGCGCAGAAAGGCTTCACTATGTAAAGCCACGTCTACCAAGCCCTTACCTGTACTCTGGAAAATGGTTCAATGACTCGGATGAGGTTTTGTTCCAGCAGATTGTCATAGAGCTTGGCCAGGTGAGTGTTGATAATGGGATCATCTCTCAGTTCTGCTTTGTACTCTGTTAGGGCCTGGAAGATAAAGAACTTTGACTTATAACCCTCAAAACAATGAGGCAATTTGTGTGGAAGCAAACTATAACTGTTTTTATTACATATTAAGCAACACACAGAATAAGGCTGAGGGTTGAGTGCAATCATCCACAGTAAAAGTTTATTTCTTTGTGTGTTGCACAACACCCAGCAAGACAAAACGAGACCAAAAAGGTGCAATGGAAATCTTTTCTCTATGATAAGGCACAAATAAACACAAACTTGTTAGCACTTGACAGGATTCTTACCTTTTCAAAGTCTGCTAATGACCTGTTCTTGCTGGCCTGGGCAATACATTTTAGTGCATCTGTCTGATTAGATAAAGACAAGAAAATATATTTTTTATTCTACAGAAAAGACCAACAATACAGATATGTTTAATGTACAGGGAAGGTAATTTTCTTATTGAATGGTCAAAACTGAAGCAGAACTGAAATACTGTTAGCTCAGTCTAACAAAAATAGAACAATTCAGGCAAATTCAACAAATCAGTGCTTCACAAGGTCTTTTACACAAAGTGGTTTAGTTTCATCCTTAATCGTTTTATTGTGTGACAGGAGCAAAAACTTAAAAACGACTGATGGTAACACTTGCCTGTCGGCCAGCGTATCGCAGGGCCAGTTTGCCGCTGATCAAGGCTTGTACCTCCTCTGGTCTGAAAGAGAAAAATAACAGAAATGAGCAATCACGTATTAATTCTGTTGAGAGGATCTGAAGGTACTGGCGTTCAAATGTACAAAGCACCACTCACGAATTCAGAACAATTTTGCACAAAAGCATGTATTTGAGTGTTGTGATGGCTCTCGGGCTGTCAATTGAGTCATAGCCCTCAAAGGCCTCAAAGAAATAGGAGTAGGCCGTCTTCCAGTCCTTCTCCTCCGCTGCATGGATGATCCCTGTAATAGAAATGACACAGAATGTTAGTTACTATAAAAGAAAATCATCAGCCACCTTGACACGTGAGATGACAAAGAAACTTGTGAAGCTGAAGATAAACTTTGTAGTAACCGTAGTATTAGCACTACAAAAATATTAAAACTACCACGAGCTGGCTTTCACTGCGTGTTGCCTGATAAGGACCACTTCATCTCAATGTTGAAAATGAAAGAACTATCAGTCATAAAAACAGTAGTGACATCTGGTGCTGAAAAGAAAGAAATTAATAAGTATGATTGTATTATGCCTCGCAGCCCTTATCCATACATCATTAAACACAAATATTGTGTTACTTTGAGATAGTTAACAGTATAAAGTGAGACACTGAAAAACATACCATATACCCTTTTATCCAACAACCTTTGACAATGAGTGTCGCATTGAGTTTTGAGTCATTAATCATGATATAACATGAACTACTTTTTAATTGTCCGTGCGGAGGTACCACCACCTCCTGTTGGTGCAGCACCACATCCCATGACAACAAAAATGGTATTACTCTTCACTTTAATCAAATATAAAAACAAATGTAAGGAATATTTTAATACTATTAACAATTAAATGAAATGAATGAAGTGCAGATTTAAAAACCATGCAGAGTGTGATGTCATAAGACAACATGAGTTCTCTTCACACATTTCAAGCTAGTGGACACCTCCCTAGTGGAAGTAATTTTATATCGGAGTATTCAGAGTCTGTGAAGCAGAAATTTATGATATGAAAGGAAAACACCTACAGACAAGAGGACATGCAGCATTTTTTCCTCCCAAATTATCATGTGATCGGGGTTGCCACAGCGAAGCATGGTCTACACATAGATTTGGAACAGGTTTTTCGCTAGATGCCCGTCCTGACACACCCAACACCAACTTTGCACTGGGGTTGGGACCAGTACCCAGAGTGCACTGGCTAGTGTAACCTCAGCTGCTGGGGTTTTTGGACATTTCAGGGATTCAGTGTCTTGGCCAGGGACAATTTGACATATAGCCAGGTGGAGTTGGGTTGTGTACTGTCCCTGGCAGAGCTGAACACCAACTGCAACACTGCCAGCATCCAACAACGTGATATACAGCAAGACATGAAATTGTGTAATAATCTGAAAGATGGCCCAATGAGATAAAAGCTCTAAACAAAGTGACTTTAATGAATAATCCTTTCATTCTTTTATGACCCACACAATAAATTGTTGATGTTTGTCCTTCAACACAACCAAAAAAACAAAAAAGAAACTTGAAAAGGCCATGCTACTTGAATTTGTTTGTGACAAAGTCACATCTTCTGGATGCTTTACAGCTGGTCAAGTAGCAGACACGGAGAATATCAACTGGTCTTTACTCGCCACACAAATGGAACACTTTAGCCTAGGCAAGCTGTGGAAGGAGGAATATGAAACACAATACCTGACTGCAAGTCCAGTGCTGCCTGGAGCTTTGGAGGACAATAAATTGCGTTGGCGGTGGTCCTGGCTGAAGTGAGGGCAGCACGGGCCTTGGGCAGGTTACTGAGAGCATGGTATGTCTTACTTTCAAGCAGTTGAACCTCTACCAAAAGAGCCTTATCATCCATCTTTTTCAGCTCCTGAAGCAACTGGGAACCTAAGGGAAAAGAAAATGAGATTATCTGTGTCATGCGTACTCGCTATTGAAATAACTTTGTACAGCTCTTTCAAACAGCTTGAGGGTAAAGAACAAAGATGTCTATTAAAATGTGTGTTTGGCTTTTATGCATCTTTCATAGCAAGTGGTACCTATTTGTAAAGTCACTGACACAGGAAAAAAATGCAGCCATTAATCAAAAGAAAAAACTCTCGTTTCTAAGCACTCACCAAGTGCCAAGGCCTCCTGGTACCTTTTGGTGTCAAAATAGAGTGAGATAAGTCGTGCCTGAAAGAAGAGAGTGTGATATTAGACAAGGACACAGCACTAATACCAATTTACTGCCTTGTAGAAAAGGTCCAAAGAGTAGTTTAAGTAGTGGGATATCTATTAAAACAAAACATCTGAAATCTTAGCTTTGACTTGTTGCTGCAGCAACTCTTCTTCAGATTACATGCACATTTACAAAACTTTTCCTAAAACCTTTAAGCAACCATAACAAATTTTGATATATTTCATAATTTCTCTTCTTCTGATACTGGGTGGATGCAGCAATGTACTGTGAGTGAAACATAAGTAAAACAGAACTGAATCAAATAATGAAGCAAACAGCATGAAATGCCCACTTTTCCTAGAATTTTGACAGAAAGTGTCTGAAGGAGTAGGTGGACCAACTGCTCTCTAAAGTAGAATACAACGCTCAGTTTACATGAAATGCAGCAGCCTTAACCTGCATTACTTTGCTGTCTGTACAGGTTACTGTTGCCAGACAAATGTGTCTCTAAACAAGACACATTAACTGATATCACATAGTTAAGTTTGAAAAGAAACTTTTAATTTTATGTGGGTGGTAAGAAAATGAGATGCTCCTCACCAATGCTTAGCACAGGTTATGATTTTAATACAGTTTCTTGTTAATCCTGCATTTTGTAACTCAGCCAAAAGCTGCTGATATTTCTGGCTATGAATATGGACCTGCTGGCAGTCATTGGGCAACAAAGCACATTTTGGCTGCTATAGAGTGATGATGTCATCACTGATAGCTGTGTGTAGTGGATGTATGAGCACCTCTTGTTACTGATTTTTTGTTAAGCTTTCTGTTTTTATTATTGCTTTAAGCCAAAGTAAGTGGTTTCACTTCAATCCAAAGTTCTCAACTGTGGTGTTGAATATCTCCTTTCAGCTAAATGCTGCACCGAAAACATGGAGAAAATTCACAGCATCTCTCACTTCATCAGAACATGTTAAATTTGATACGTCCCACAGTTGACATTTGTGCTTGGGGACAACACTTCTGTTTTCACTATCATTAATCATAAAGGGCTGTCATTGAGCACCAAGAAAAGTTGCAAGAGAAGACACTTATGTCCTAATGCCACCAATAGATAGCATGTCATGTACTGTAAATGTTAAATAAATGTTGTTCAAAATAAATAACAAAAAAGCAAATAAATATATATTAGTCAAATAGTTATAAATATGTTACAATTTGCTTATTCTAATCCTGCTTACCTCCAGAGCCTGTCGTAGAAAGGTCCTCTTCTCGGCCTTGGCCCACTCAATGCATTCAAGACACAGTTCCACTTCCTGACCTGTTGCTGCCTCCATGTCAAGAAACAAGTCCAGGAGAGAGCGGACAAGTCGGGCTGCCTTGGCCTTACTGATAGAAATCAGGAAAGGCCTTACAAATTTCAGCAGACCCCCTAGTTCTGGAGAAGTAAAATTTAAAAAAAATGGGGAAACATTAACATCTTGGCCCAAAAATTAACCACAGGCACAGAATGAACACCAAAGTTTCAACATTACCTGCAGCCTGTCCTGTCTTGGCCAGGAGAGTCCCCAGCTCCAGGATGCTCTGTTCTTTAACCCTGACAGCTTCCTCATCATTCTCCTGAACATCTCTCCTCACTGTGACAGAAACGGGACAGGTTAGATTATTTTGTGATTATCTGTGATTTTATAAATAGTCTGTGAAGCATAGAGACCATATGACAAGTGTCAACTCTGGATTTTTCAGTTTTTAATACAGAATAATCTGAAGTTGCATAATCTGTATCTAATAATACTCAGAATTACACCCAGATCAATCTGACAGCTAGGACTGCAAGGATAACACAGATATTAAATTACTGAGATGTAAAGCAGGGGAAAAAATGAAAATTTGATGAAATAATCTTCAGTTAAATTACTCATAGATTACTCAACCTAGCACTTCAAAACTAACAAGAAATGCTTAAAAAAATGTCACAACAGTATGATAATTACTATGAACAAACAGTTGACAGCCAGTGGCCTGGTGTGACAAGGCAACTTGAGGGCAGAGAGATCTATGAAAAATGTTTACAATTTATTCTTATAGTGGAATTCCCATTTCCATTTCTAGGCAAACATAATCACACAAAACCCCTGGCCGATTAATGATCATTTTCCCGCTGATACGACAATTGACAGCAGTTATTTTCACTATTAGAAAGTTGCGTTTCAATGTGTTGACAAAAAATGTTGGACGTTTTTGACAACAAACTAATGACATTAGCAACAACAGTAATCATGCTAACATGACAGTCTTACGTACAGCTAATGGTAGTTAGCTTCGATATTGTGGTCACTAACACTCGAAAACCCAACTAATCAATTAAAATTATATAAATTACGGATTATATTCCTTACATGTTTCACGCCCAGGCCTACAGTTAGCAGAACTGCTAAGGAGCTAACTAGCTAACATCCAGTAGCATTTACCGTTGCCCACCGTTCAACAGTGAGTCAGCACCGGCTCTAGCTAGTGAACGCCACTGGCTAGCACGCTAGCCCGACACTAACACTGACTGAGTTAAAACATCACAGCGGTGAGAGGAATAGTACTAATCTCAGAAAGCGAGCTGAAGACCTACCTATTGAGTGGAGAATGTCAATAGAGGCGTTACGGTCCGTGCTAATGAGAGATTGGGCTCTCTGAAATTCTACCACTGCTGCAGCCGCCATCTTCCTTATTCAAATGCTGCCTGAATGAAAATTACGTGCGGTGACTACGTTACTTTGCGTCTGTGACGTCATGGTGCCTCTTGCATGTCGGGATTGAAAGGCCTTTGGGAAATGTAGTCCTGCCTAAAAAGGCTAGTATAGAGCTGTTGGCTGCTTTCTTCCCTGTTTTTTAATGGGCTTTTGTATTTTTAGCGTGTAATCTATGTTATTATGTTAAATGTATGAATAATAGGGAAAAATGACTTACATTACACTAAATAAAAACATTAAATGCAATATAATTTCTGTCAAATTAAAACATACACGTAGACCAAATCACTGTATGCTAAGGTAGTAGTCTATTGTTACACATACTCCAGAATAGGCCTCTTTGGACAAAAACAGCACACAATTAATATTAATATTAACAAATTACTCTTAGAAGCCTCAGGCCTCTTCTGCTTCCCCAGTATTCTTTGTGTGTGGAGTGGAGTGAGAGATTTTTCACCTTTCCAATATTCCAATGTTGTTTCCAATATATAGATTAGTGCTTGTGATTATTTTTAGGCTGATTTCCAGCAACAGATAAAACGGTATCTGCCCAAATTTAATTTTATTTAATTAATTTTAGGATCATAACACATTTATGAGCAATGCTGTAAATGTACCAGTGTTAGAAATTTTCAACCGTTGTCCCTTATGTAGATTAAAGCATCAATACAATCACACAATCAACACAAATGGGAAATGATCTGACCCTAACTTAAGGAATACCACAGACACAGGCAAACCTCCACTGGAAAACCATAGTACATATAATTGACATATATTTCATTCCTGTGAAACAAACATCCTATATTCATTTTCGGTCTTAGTATGATGTTGTTGATTAGGGTAGGCTGGTGCTAACTGTAAAGAAAAACAAACAAGAGCTCATGGGGTTTACTGTGTATGATCTCCTACTGTGTGTGGCTGTAGGCGGAGTTGTTCCTCAGCCGAGACAGCACCGCGCACAGGGCGCAGAGCGGCGCCCCACCACCGCCTTTGCGTCAGCCATCCTCACACAGTCAGTGACACAACACAACATCAGCCCTCGCAGCATCCGCATCTCGCTGGCCAGGAGGACCAGAAGCACATCTCCATCTAAGCATCCATTCCACAACTGCCTACCATCGCCTGCGCACCGCCGACACTAGACGTGTTTAGCCATCGTTTGCTTTTCTCCTTGGCTCGGATTATTTTGTTGGTTGTATCTACGCTCCCCGGGATGGTTTTATGCTTTAATCCCATTTTATAAGAAAAAAAAAACGCGTGTTATTTTCTCATTAAGCTGGACATCTGGTAAGTTCGCTTTCATTTTGCAGGTGTAGTACTTTAGGTGGCAGAGATTTATTAAAAACAGGCGATGCGCATCTAAATGTAATTAAGATAATGTGAAAATATGCATTGCAGTTAAAAGAACTGAGATGCTGTTGATGGATAGGGCGGAAAGATGAGGATTGTTATTTTTATTTTTAAGCCACCGCCTATTATGGTCAGTATTTTCATTTCGACGCAGACGTTCGGTTTCAGCACCATGGAGAGCAGTCGATGGATACAACTCATCACCGCAAGGAACCAAACACAATCTGCTATTATCTGCTATTACAGCGGACCCACATTAAAACATCGTGTTTTGGAATTTCCTCCACGACTGACCGATTAATCGTGAGATAGTTATCAGGGTGACGACGGGATCGAGCAGCTCGGATCCTGCGCAAGTGAGCAAAGTCGATCCAGCGCCCGTCGTTCACATGCAAAACTGCTGCAGTGAGGAAGAAAAGACGTCGTGTACATGTATCTGTATCACTGTTTGTGTAGTCTGAACGGGGTTAAATCATATGACCTTGACTTTGTGCCTTGATAGGCTGAAACCTGAATGCACCAGTGGCGACCTTCACCTGTTATTATGGTGTTTACGTTTCAGTCTTCCATTTTAATGCGAGGGTGGCGCGTGGTTCACCGTGACTTGTCCGCCATTGCCCATAAAATATTGATCTCTCATCATAAAATGTTTAGGTATTAATCATATAGAATTATTTCTCAGGCGAATATAGTGTAGAATTCCTGTGATTGAATCACCATTTTTATGATGTTGTGTACTGCGGATGGGTACAAGCTGTGTTTTCAGTGTTAGGATGATTCACTTGCTTGTTACATGTGCAGCAAGAGGAAGGTCCATACTGTTCTACTGATCTATTCCAGCTCTTGCTGAATGAATCAATACTGCTAATAAGCCTGAGGTACTGCTAGATAAACCACTTAGACACACATTTATGAGCACATTACCCACCTGTGATATTATCTGCTGTGAGCTGTGCAGCTATAGATCTAATATCTGATTGTTTTGCTATTTATCAGTAGTAACGAATAATTTGAAGGCAGCTCATTCTTCACCAATTATCTTACTGATTATTGATCTTTTTTTGTTTCCAGCAGTGGCCATCTGGAGACACACAGACTGAGAGCTGAAATACAACACAGACTGTTTCACTCAAGGTGATCGTTATCCCCTCAGAGAGCTGTTTACAGGACAATCTCTTCCCAGGCTTTCGATGCCCAGTGGTACACTGTAGCCCGGGACTCCCAGCCCCCAGAAGCACTGAGGCTTTGAGACCCTCAGGATCTCCCCTGGCAGACGCTCTTCTGTCCCAGTGCAGCTAAAGCTACTGGACTCCTCTCTGCAATCACCATGGGAACCGTGCTGTCTTTGTCACCTAGCTACCGAAAGGCGGCTCTCTTTGAGGATGGCCCGGCCACTGTGGGCCACTACACGGCTGTCCAGAACAGCAAGAACGCCAAGGACAAGAATCTGAAGCGCCACTCGCTCATCAACGTGCTCCCGTGGAAGCGGATTGTAGCAGTGTCAGCCAAGAAGAAAGGCTCCAAGAAGGTACAGCCCAACGGCACCTACCAGAACAATGTCACCCACCTGAACAATGAAAACCTGAAGAAGTCGCAGTCCTGTGCCAACCTCTCCACATTCACCCAGGATCAGAGCACTCCAGCTCTCACCAAGAGCTCAAACAACACAACATCGTCTGTCAAGAAGGCCCCTCTGGCCAACTCCAATGTGGCCCCTGGGACCCCTAAGAGAGTGATTGTTCAGGCCTCCACCAGCGAGCTGCTGCGCTGCCTTGGGGAGTTTCTGTGCCGACGTTGTTACCGACTGAAGCACCTGTCACCCACTGACCCAGTGCTGTGGCTGCGCAGTGTGGACCGCTCCTTGCTGCTCCAAGGTTGGCAGGACCAGGGATTCATAACCCCTGCCAACGTGGTCTTTGTCTACATGCTGTGCCGTGACGTGGTCTCCTCCGAGGTGGCTACGGAGCATGAGCTGCAGGCCGTGCTGCTTACCTGCCTCTACCTGTCTTACTCCTACATGGGCAACGAGATCTCTTATCCTCTCAAGCCTTTCTTAGTGGAGAGCTCCAAGGAGACCTTCTGGGACCGCTGCCTGTCCATCATCAACCTGATGAGTGCGAAGATGCTCCAGATCAACTCCGACCCACACTACTTCACTCAGGTGTTCGCTGACCTGAAGAATGAGAGTCAGAAGGAGGAGGAGAGGAGCCGCCTGCTCATCGGCCTGGACCGGTGAGGGGATGCTGGGGGGAGGAGAGGGGTCAGGGGAGGTACTCCAGTCTGGCATTTTTACAAGTGAACGATTATTTATGATGCCATTTATTTATTATTGTTCAAACTGCAGTGAGGCTCGGTGAATTAGGAATTATTTTACAATTATAACAAGTTTATATTTAATACGACTACTCTAAAGGAAGGTTT
>OMLM01006364.1:57804-68359 GCA_900302695.1 Helostoma temminkii | reverse complement strand
CACGTAGTCCATCCTAAAGATGAGGGTGGAACGGCTAGGCAGAGAAGAGAAGCCCTGTGGGAGATATCCATGCTGGAGGATATGGAGAGCTTTAGTGCTGTGGTACACACACACACACACACACACACATACACACACACCATGGACAAGCTCCACTGAAAACCCCTATTAATGCTACCAATGTCACATCCTTAATCCACACTACAAATGCACCACTTTCCCCCAAACAAGTCTTTTCTGAGTCAAAGTATCTCATCATACAACAGGATAAGGTCATCCACCACAGAGCTGCGAGGTAGAATAGAGACTTGCTTCTTCAAAAGACAGGGGGCACTTGCAAACTAATTAAGATAAATGACTTGTTCAAACAACACTCTGGCACAATTAGAGGCTGTGCTACTGTGGTTAAAATGACTGCTAACAAGTTTACCTTCCTGTTAAAGTGAAGTCAATGTAAGTGCCTCTGCCTTTTCAACTAGGCCAGACACTGTGGGAGCTCTAATTCATAACCTTGGGCCGTCATTCCTCAGTCCACAGTCAGTATTCTTTACTAAGTCTTAAGAGATAAGTGTGACCTTAATATTAAGCAGGAATAGATCAATTCCTTATATTGTTAGCTTGTGCTGCTCTGTCAGCTCCAAATTAATATGAATTATAAAGCCACATATTTTCATCTCGTGATTTTCTGTGCTGCAACAAACTTAGCATTAGTGGAAAGAGAACATATTGCAACGTGTTAACTGAAGAATGAAAACAGAGTGAAAACTTTTCACACAGAAGCGTTGATTGGTGCGATTTGGCCTTTCACATTGAGAAAAGTGAGGAGAATTTAGCAAGATCAGATGAAAATCATTTACAATGACATTTGCCATCATTTGACGGGGAAGTAACGTAGGACAGCACTTGCACTGATTGCAGACATTACACACCTCTGTCTTTACACCTCCACTGTGGCCACAAGCCAGGCTCTCAGTCTCTGAGCCAAGAAGTGAAAAGCTAATCAACACACACATAATACACACAGTCCCACTCGGACATCCTTTTTCTCAGATGAAGAGAATATTTGTCAAGTGGAAGCCTAAGGACTACCACTAGAAGTCATTTGGTTATTCGCTTAACACAAAGTCAACAAATGTTCAGGAGCTGGAGTTCACATAGGACTATACAGTACCGGCCAGCAACACTTTGCTGCTAAGATAAAGCATCATATGTTATATCAAGTGAATGTAACTTGAAAAAAGCAACGCTTTGGTTATTGTCTTCATATTTGCCTCCTCTAGTACTAGTTAATATGTTCTGTGCATACACATATTTAACATCTTCTGCTGCTTTAATACAGTATAATGTAACCTTGACTATATAAGCAGAATATTATAAAAGTACAGGCATTGCAGTAGAGTACAAGATGCATGACTTAAATTAAGAGATTTGAATTCTTTGTGTGAAGCTGGTTGCAATGTTCAGGATATGTTCAACACATCCTACATAACATCCCGTGGTTAACAATGATTTGCAATATGAGCATCAGACACCGACTGAATCACTGAATCACATTCTCTCATTTTATGTGACTGTAAACATTTACTGAGCTAAAAGTGGGCGCTGCAGTTTAGATCATTTTCCAAGTAGGTAGCCTTTAATCATATTAGATCATTAGTCATAAACATTATTCTTTTGAATTTAACCCACAACTGGTGTCTTCTATTTTAAAGCTGATAATCAAATAGTGCAGTATACAGGGAGCTACAACTACTCTGCAAACAGTTGCTGCATAATATCCTCTAACCTTCACCCACAATAAACTAAATATTGCACAAAGCAAATCATATGAAATCTAGAATTTGAAAAAAGATAAAAAACAAAACAAAACAAGCAAACACCAACTTGGATGGATCATCATCTAGTGCATATTTTTAAACCTTTTTTGCATTTTAGATGTAGGCATATTGCATAATTCTTCCTTTTCATAGCAACATTGCATAGAAATCTACAAAACTGATTAAATTTGGCATGGCTTTGCAATTTAAGGACTCTAATTCCTACAATCTTCCTACAGAGCAGCTATCTACACTGTGACACCATCAGCAGCTCTGCAAAAAACAAGAAGTGACTCAGAAGCAAATCATCATCATCATCATCATCATCCTGGCCTGGTTTGGGAATCAGCTGTCACTGTTTTTTCTTTTGGCCCACTTTAGTTCCCAGGAACAGCGAGGACGTAACCAGATCGGCTCTTGGTGAAGTCTGGCTGTGACTGGTTGATCTTGGGCTCGACAATGACTGTGCACTTCCTCCCGTTCATGCTGCACTGGATGGGACTTGCGATGTTGACCTGCAACTTCCTTTTCTCACTGCAGACAGAAATAATAAAAGACGGGGACGGAAAGTAGAAAGAGGGAAAGGAAGACAGACAAGAGATGAGAGAAAGATAAGTTATTACTGTTATACATGTGAGCAAAGAAAACGTGTAAGGAAATAAAAATTTTTGCACAATCTAGGTTTCACATTACATTCAGTCATAGTTTAATGCACAGAAACCAAATATGCATCCATTAAAAGCCTGTGTATGAGAGAGAGTCAGGGAAAAAGCAATGTACAGTATGTTTATGCCATAAATCATACTTGTCACACACAGCACTGTAATCTCAGAAATGTAGTAAATTAATTTCTCCACATTCTTCTACTGTACTGTATACACAGTCACACACACACTAGTCATAAATCACAGCTCTCATATACAAATTATCTAGACACAATAAGTGTCACACACCATTATCATACTTTCACACACACCTTTTAACACTAGTATTTGGATGCAGATCTGCACAAGAAAGGCACAAGCCGTCTTGTAACTGACGTTCAAAGTATGACAGAAGAAAAATGTATCAGTTACAGAGGAATGAATATTATTAAATTATTATTTAATGCTAAATGGTCTAGCAAGACTCAAAAACAAACTTAATCTTTCTTAAGGTTACATTTACGTTCTTATATTAATTTCAATGAGGTATAAGAAGTAATAAAAACAGCTAAGCTAATTTAACTTCTTGGGTTCATCATGAAGGTAATGTGGGCATGTAGCACTTAACACAACTGAAATGCCTTCAAATGGTATATGGTTAAGTACCCACTGATAAGGATAGCTGATTCTGAGCTGCTTATTGTCAGAGGGAACTGTTTGACAGGCAGCCAAGGCTAATTTCATGCTCGCTGCTCTGACCAAGTCAGACTGAAGTGTCGTTGTGCCTCTTGCTTCTTATAAACCCTTTGCAAGAAAGCAGCAGGGGTATTTTATGATAGCATATAGAACTATAATTAACACACTATGGTTCCATAAAACCAGTTATAAGTTGTAGTTTACTGTACATGCATGTCTGTGCAGATTCATATTCTAACAAGGTTATACATGAGTACAAATGGACATTTGTGCCAGATGTAATGAGATTCCCTCTAGCGCTGACGTGAATGGGACATGCGCACGTCACATTGTCCTTGACCTTTGACAACCAAAATCAAATCTGTTCACCCTTTAGTTCAAGTGAAAGCCTGTGCCAAATTCGAAGAAATTCCCTCATGTGGGCCGGATGGACGGAAGAGAAAGGAAGAACCTTGAGCCATGACCACCAAAATCAAGTCCGGTCATCCTTGAGTCCACGTGGGCATTTGTGCCAAAACATTCTTTCAAGGCATTTCTCTGATACTGCGTTGACGACAATGGGATGGATTCAGAATCCATCACATAATATAACAATATCGATCAACAGCTTATGACATCACGTCCTGTCCCATTTTCCCTAGATTTAGCAGAAGATGTGTAAAAACAAAACAAAAAAAAAAGATTTCTTAAGTGCCCTTGATTGAAGTCCATGTAATATGTAAGTATGATTTTGATCTGGAATGAAACCAGAGCACAATTTAGATTTAGCAGCAAACACAAAGATAATGGTGTAAACTGCCCCACTAAACAGTGGCAGATATACAAACATTTACATTACAAGGAGCATATGCATAGCTGTAGGGACACCTCTCGCCTCACATAAACTACCATGAAAGATGAAAATGTAGACAGTATGGCTCAGGATATAGGAATGTGTGGGAGACAATAACAGTGTATGTGCAGGATTATGCCCTAAAATCCTATCATTGGATACATAGTCTTGGTGTTTTCACGTTTCAGCATGCACACTAAGAAAATTAAGATGAATAACAAGAGAAAACAGGCCAGAGTGCTGCTGAAAGAATGATCCATATGGCGTTGCTGGGCTGGAGCACAGCAGTGGATTGGCTTTTAGTGCCTGTCACATCTACTTAGACCATTTGTGGGTGAACTCGTGCTTTGCCTCGATCACGCTTAAATGGGATCGATGATGGGAATAAACGAGTGAGAAGAAAAAGGTATAAACTGTAAGGCTGCTATCCAGAGAGAGAGGAAAATGTAAAGTACAAGATAATGAGAAGATGACTGTGTGATAATTGTTCTCTGGTCTAGAGGCAGTGAGAGGAACATGTAAATATAAATGGCGCTCAGAGAGGAGGGGCGGTGACAGGAAGCTAAAAGTGTGATAAATACACATGGATTTCTTTCTTTTCAGTCAAGTGCTCGTTGCGACACACTTTCTCACTGGCACAGTTACTGACCATGGCCGTCGGTGTCATTTGTAAACAAATCCATTATCGCCAACTACTGTCGGATTCATTCAAAGCTGCCAATTTCTATCCCTCAAACCCAAACTTGGGAAAATGAGTCGTGAACCTGATATCGCTGATTTGTTGCGCAACAACAATAAGTCATAAACAACAAGGAAAAGGCTTCTGCTGCCCACGCTGCACTTCTCTGCAGACTGTGTGCAGCTCTCTATCTCGGCTTATGCAGAGAGGAGAAGCTTATGGTAGCGCCGGTGCCGGTTTCCATGGCAACCTCCGTGAACTGCACTCCCCCATCTGTCATGGCTGCCAGCCAGTGTGTGTTTGTGTGTTGTGATATGTCTCTTTCTCTAACAGTCTCTCATCCCGTTACTTTGCAATCTCGCTGAAATGCCAGAGGGGATGCTGAGCTCATGAAGGGCAAACAGGGATGGGCTCGCATACACAGAAAAACACTCACACAAAACACCTTTCTCATCCACCAGCACCGAGCTTGCCTCTAAATGAATAATCTGGCATTCCAGTAAAAACCACCAGAACACTTCATCTATGAATAGAAAAACAGGATCAGTTGAATCTTAAGGTCACTGGCTGGCCTTTGCCATGAGGAGTTGGTCTGAGCCAGTCAGAACCCCGAGGGCAGACTTAGCTCTTCATCGGATGGCCTCTCCAACTGGAAAATCAATTCTTTCCCTTTCCATACCCATGTTCCCTTTGTGTGTATTTGCCCTTCATGCCGTGTGAGTCTACGCTCACTTGCTCCTAAAAGTATCTCCTCTTTATTGGAAGGATGGAGTTCTACGCTAAGGAGGAAGGAAGCAAGGAAGTGATGAAAAAGCAAAGAAGATGGTATGTCAGACAGGCATCAAATATAGAATATGCAGAAAGTACAAATTAAAAAAAGTAAGGGTGCTGAAAAGTGTTGCAAAATAAGAGCGGGGGAAGAGGACGGTCCAGGATATCCAGGATATTTTCAGGTCGAGAAGCCAGGATTACCTTCAGTCTGTGAAGACATCTCAGTCCCACTTCTGAGTCATCCCTCTAATAGTGTACCTGGCTCTCCCCCAGGCTCTTTACTGCTGAAAAATATATGAGCACTGCAGGTGGGGAAGATGGGAGGGACACTCTGCAAAGCTGACTTGCTGTAAAAACTCAAGACTTTGAGGAGGTGATCAAAGTCTGCGGTTTCTTATTTCTAATTATGATGACACAGCCATTTTATAATCAAACATTTCACAGTGCATTGCACCAGCACTGAAGGAGCTTAAACGCTGACAGTGATGTACATCAAAACCAGTTCCTCAAACTTATTCTTCAGCAGTTACTAAGCTAAACTAAATCTGCATAATAATTTGAATTATACTGAAACTGTCAATTTAATCAGGTAACTATCATAAATAGATCCTATTTTGGTCCTTCAAATATAAGCACAAACAGAACTTAAGAGTCCAGCTCCCTCTTTTAGTGGGAGATGTAATTTCTGTTTTTGGCATAACCCCATTCAAACAGTAAAAGGTAGTTAAGATATTCCAGTTGCAAATCCATATAGTCAGCCTGTCACACAAACACACACCCAAAGTGCTAAGCCTAAGTCTCCTTACATCAATATTTCAGTTTGTGAGACCACACTGAGAAAAAGAAGGGAGTGAGGAGGAGCACACACATGCACTATGTGTGTGCTACTGACAGAGCTCAGTTTATTTGTGTGTGTGAAGGTCAGGCGCCGAGGGGCAGGGCTGTGGAAGTGCACACTGAAGACAGATTCATGCTCCCTCTATGACTGAATCTCCTCCTGCGCATTATACCAACATATATTTTCTCTGTCTCAGCATGACACGCAATAGTCTAAGACAATTTATTTATTCAGCTCTCTAAGAAATTTAAGAGACCATTGCAAATATTTCTTAAATCTGCAGCAGCTGCTGCATCCCAGTGTCTGTGGAATTCCAACACAAACACACGGTACTGATTAGATCCAAATCTATAAAAAGAATAAAAACCACTGTGGGTTTCATTGTCTTCTTCTAAATGAACCAGAAGAATTTTTAAAACTAAACTGTGCTAGTAATACTTCAATGTCAAAAAGATGCTGTTCAGTGACAAGAGGACCTCTCATCTGACAGGCTTCACTGGTTCCAACTAACTGTTTTGAAGAAGTGTAGTTGTTGTTGTAACACCTTGGGGATGACTGACTGAGAACCTTCAGACATTTAGTGTGCCAAAATTCATCAATGGAAATTTGCTTTAGTGAAGTTTTTCCATTTAATATTGTGTTTTCACAGAAATGAATTTAAGATCACAATACTATGCATGGTGACAAATGCAGGTCCACATTTACTAAGATAGTAGAAGTATCTAGACTTCTTTTTTACATTTATTACAATTTAGGCAAGGGTACTTTTAAAGCAACTGAGGCTCTCTGGGGGACTGTATGGTAGGTTCTATGAAGGATTTTGATATTACACGTATTTTGTATTACACATATTTTGTATTTACACCAGTGAGCAACTCCGACCACTTTTTATCACCAATTCAATCCTAAATCTGTCTGCTCCGAAATTTTACTTTGACCCGGTATCTGCTCATCTTGTTTGCCAATAACAAGGTGAGTTCTATAAAAGATGAACATGCTGCAAACCAATCAAGTGCAGCGTTAATAAGTTAGTTTATTTTACTGTTGGTTTCCCTTACAGTTTGCAACCCATTGTCTGGTTTCAATTATAGAGAATGTAATATACTCCATGGACAATTATTATAAAGCTATTTGTATCAGGGCCTGTAATATGATATCAGTGACTGGCCATTTGTCATTACTGAAATGTTCTGTGTTATATAAACTTTAAATTTACACATTCTTATGTATGTGTCCTCCACATCCCGTGAGATGGAAGATAGTGTTGATGTGTTTATGACTCTACAGAGTTGGTCACATGAAGCTAAAATAAATCCTGCACGTGGTCAATAAAGCATTAAATCCATTTCTAATACAATGGATGTCGGCTGATGTGAGGAATGTATTTCAGTTTCAGTTGGAGCATGTTTAAGTATTAGGATAGACAGGTCAAACTGCCCAAGTACAGTAGGTTCTCCCTGTATTATATACATTACCTTACTTTTAAAAGTGTCCTGTTATATTAAAGTTTTACCTAGTCAAAGATAAAAACACAGCCACCCTTTCAACTACATTGATTTTGCTTTTAACATCAGACCTGAGAGAGCATCTCTGTCTCTCGCTGTCACACTCTTTCTCTTCTCACATGGCTTCATCACACATCTCACGTGCCCTCCTGTGATACATTTACAGTGGAAAGGAAACAGAAAGACGCCCGCAGAGCACGGAGGTGCAAAAACACACAGGACCTGCATCAGGCGGAAAATAATCCTCAAAGGTGGAACACTTCTCGGCCTGAATAGTAATCACAAACATAGAATGTGGTATGAGGCAGCTACTGTACACCAGTTCAAATGGATGGACCGGTAATGGCCTTGCCTGCCCCAGTTTAAAGTGGCTGGGGTTTGAAAACTGCCTAGGAGGCTTTTTGAGTGCAGTTCTTTAATTAGCATCACTGTGTAGTACAGTTTTGCAAGGACTGCAACTGCAGATGTGGTGGTATGAATAATAGAGAAATGCAGAGGGAGACATGGAACTATCAGTTCTGATAGCACAGTGAGTGAGTTGATGTCTGTGAGACATGATGCAAATACTGTGGCTCAGTACTAAAAAAGGCTGGATTAGTGTCTTAAGAGTGCAGCCACATTTATTAGGTTTAACATGCCACAACTGCAGGTAATTCCTGCATTAGGTGGGGGTGTCTTCATCTCTTAAGATGTTTTTCAAACAAGTTTCTTACTCAATGTTGTGGTGCTTCACAAGACAACTGCAAACTACAGAGAAGAAAATGCTTAGAGGCAAGAATAAAAAATACTAGATGAAATGCAGCACTGAAAGGCTTCTGCGAGAAACATCTTGGGATTTATTGGGTTTATTGCATCAAATTATACCATTGGGAAGCCCTGTGCTTACAGTATTGTAACATATTGTTTAATGGTTACTGTGTTTTAGGTATTGTGAGCATTGTGTGCCCACAGGTTTGCCGTAGGCAGGAAGTGAGTGGAGTTCTACTCTGGACATGTGTCGAGAAAAACAAAAAGTGAGGCTGTGGTTGCTGGAAGCTTCACCTTGTCTCTCCATGTACATGTACAGCAGGTATTCATATCTGCTTGAATGTATATTTTGCCTCTCTCTCATTGCACTCACTTTCTTGACTATTATCTTTTCCTCCAGACATTATTAAGACATCAAGACATTATTAACATAATTAAAAAAATGCACTGACAGCAAAAATGGTAATGATTAAAATGTGTATAGAGTGTATATGTATATAGAGGAATAGAAACCAACAAAAGCAGGAAGAAAAGAGGGGTCAATCTTTAGCGTACACAAAGAAGTGGGGTTCACAAGTGAACTGCTTCAAAGCAGCGTATACAGCTGCTGAGCTTCAGTCCTGCTTCAGGACAAACAAAGGAGAAAAAGGCACCAGTATTTAGCCCGATGGTTTGCAGTCCCACAAGACACATTAGACTTTACAATATTTTGAAAGCCAGTCCTTAAAACTCCCCAAAGGCTCTATTGGAAGTATGATTATACATGACCAGTAAACACAAGTGAAACCTGCCTCTGCTTGTTAATATGCTAAACTAGTATTTGTGCGAGATCTACTGTGTTGCAGTAGGGGAACAGAGTCACTGACAATAAAGGGTCTGTCAAGGGCCCCTACTGCTTGAACAAAATTCTCAATTGAAATTTCATTTCTCTGATTTAGATTTTGTTGAACAGTCTCAAGCTGAAAACAAATACGCTGCTTAAAAAAAAAGTGATTCAGCAGGTGTTGTTATCTGATAAAAACAAGTATAGATGAGCAGCTTATGTCGTTAGTTTTTCACAAAACATCCAGAAGACAACTGGTGTGAAAAACTCACACAGGCAACTAAATAGTCAAAAATCCAGAGATTATTACTCCATAAATGAGTCTGTTGTAGCGTAGAGTTGTGTTGTGTTTTTTTTTGTATGCAAAAGTAACACTCCTGTCATTTTCTTAATTGCACCTTCATAAAAGCGGGGCAGCTTTATGGTGGGGTGGCTGTGGTTTAGGAGGTCAAGTGGATGATCCAGTAATCGCAGGGTCTGCACCTACCATCCGTGTGAAATGTGTGTGTTCCTTAGTTGTTTGCTAAGTTGCCTTGTATAAAAAAATTCAGCAAAAGTTATGACTTTACATCCTTAGTATTAGTGAAGCACTTCCTATAATAATACAGATACAGTAGAACCCTAAATGCCTGTGTCTTTCAAATAACTTTGTACTAATTTTCTATGGTTTGACTAAGATCTCCCATAGAAGATTATATACAACTGTTTTTATGGGCTAAGCACTACCTGGGTTAGAAAAATCACTCTGACAAGTAAAATTGTCGCCCCTTCAAGGTAAGATAAACTTTGTTGATGTAATACAGGGAAAATATTAGCATCACAGCTTTAAGAATGTATAAATATTAACTGCATTTATGTAGCACTTTTCCAGTACTTAATAATTTGCCTGTGTGGTGCTGGATCTCTGCAAGGTTCTTAAAAGATATGAACCAAATAAACAATAACATAATGTAAAAACTACATACATAATAAGCTTGTTTACAACTGGAAAACATGATTTGCAAACACTGTCATTTTTTGCAAACACTGTCGACAAGGGAAGACCCCATGTAACCTCCATAAAATATTTTTCCAGTTTCTATAGAAACTAATATTATTAATTATTATTATTATCAGTCCTACACTCTTAAACCCTGTGTACCTTGAACTACCGAGGTACTGTTGCTCCTCAGTCTATAATATTGAAAAAAGAGAAGCTCACTG